>CAXKTH010000238.1:0-2500 GCA_964056705.1 Troilus luridus
ATACAATGTACATATAGAAATCCGTACGGTTCTCTGACCGGGCCCACTGCGGATGTGTGAAGTTATAAATTGATATTATAAGTGAATTTGATGAATGAATTGATATTACTTATGACCCCGACAGTAAGTTATATTACTAGTAGAAAAAAAAAATATTTTATAATAAAATATTATATATTTCAACTAAAGATGTTTAAAGTATTGTACAATTTTATAATAAACGTAATAAAACATTATATGAGAGATGTGAAGTATAAATAAATATAAGACATATATTTCAACAAGTCCCGATAGGGGGTTCGCATGCACCGATGAGCCTAGAGAGGGCGGGTAGCATTGCAAGGTGTTCAGCCGGGAGATCGGCTACCAACGCCGGCCAACCGTGAACCCCTAGGGTCGGGGGGGGGGGGTTCGCTGGCACCGATCGGCTAGCCCTCCAGCGGCAGAGTCCCGATTGGGGGGTCGCTGGCACCGTTACGCCCTAGTGCAGGCCAAAAGCTTAGCCGGGAGTTGAGGCACCAACTCCGGACGACCGTGAACCCCTAGGGTCGGGGGGGGGGGGGGTTCGCTGGCACCGATCGGCTAGCCCTCCAGCGTCAGAGTCCCGATTGGGGGGTCGCTGGCACCGTTACGCCCTAGTGCAGGCCAAAAGCTTAGCCGGGAGTTGAGGCACCAACTCCGGACGACCGTGAACCCCTAGGGTCGGGGGGGTTCGCTGGCACCGATCGCCTAGCCCTCCAGACGCAGAGTCCCGATCGGGGGTTCGCTGGCACCGTTACGCCCTAGTGCTGGCCAAACCCTTAGCCGGGATTTGAGGCACCACCTCCGGCCGACCCTGACCCTATCCGCCAGGGGTGGGCCTGGGGAAGGGGGGGGGGGTTCGCTGGCACCGATCGCCTAGCCCTCTAGCGGCAGAGTCCCGATTGGGGGATCGCAGGCACCGATGCACCCTAGTGCTGTCCAAACACTTGGCCGGGAGTTGAGGCACCAACGCCGGCCAACCCCGTGAACCCCTAGGGTCGGGGGGGTTCGCTGGCACCGATCGCCTAGCCCTCCAGACGCAGAGTCCCGATCGGGGGTTCGCTGGCACCGTTACACCCTAGTGCTGGCCAAACGCTTAGCCGGGAGTTGAGGCACCAACTCCGGACGACCCTGGCCCTATCCGCCAGGGGTTGGCCTGGGTGGTGGGGGGGGGGTTCGCTGGCACCGATCGCCTAGCCCTCTAGCGGCAGAGTCCCGATTGGGGGATCGCAGGCACCGATGCACCCTAGTGCTGTCCAAACACTTGGCCGGGAGTTGAGGCACCAACGCCGGCCAACCCCGTGAACCCCTAGGGTCGGGGGGGTTCGCTGGCACCGATCGCCTAGCCCTCCAGACGCAGAGTCCCGATCGGGGGTTCGCTGGCACCGTTACACCCTAGTGCTGGCCAAACGCTTAGCCGGGAGTTGAGGCACCAACTCCGGACGACCCTGGCCCTATCCGCCAGGGGTTGGCCTGGGTGGTGGGGGGGGGGGTTCGCTGGCACCGATCGCCTAGCCCTCTAGCGGGAGTCCCGATTGGGGGGTCGCTGGCACCGTTACACCCTAGTGCTTGCCGAACGCTTAGCCGGGAGTTGAGGCACCAACGCCGGCCAACCGTGAACCCCTAGGGTCGGGGGGGTTCGCTGGCACCGATCGCCTAGCCCTCCAGACGCAGAGTCCCGATCGGGGGTTCGCTGGCACCGTTACACCCTAGTGCTGGCCAAACGCTTAGCCGGGAGTTGAGGCACCAACGCCGGCCAACCGTTAACCCCTAGGGTCGGGGGGGTTCGCTGGCACCGATCGCCTAGCCCTCCAGACGCAGAGTCCCGATCGGGGGTTCGCTGGCACCGTTACGGCCTAGTGCTGGCCAAACGCTTAGCCGGGAGTTGAGGCACCAACTCCGGACGACCCTGGCCCTATCCGCCAGGGGTTGGCCTGGGTGGTGGGGGGGGGGGGGGGGGGGGGTTCGCTGGCACCGATCGCCTAGCCCTCTAGCGGGAGTCCCGATTGGGGGGTCGCTGGCACCGTTACACCCTAGTGCTTGCCGAACGCTTAGCCGGGAGTTGAGGCACCAACGCCGGCCAACCGTGAACCCCTAGGGTCGGGGGGGGTTCGCTGGCACCGATCGCCTAGCCCTCCAGACGCAGAGTCCCGATCGGGGGTTCGCTGGCACCGTTACACCCTAGTGCTGGCCAAACGCTTAGCCGGGAGTTGAGGCACCAACGCCGGCCAACCGTTAACCCCTAGGGTCGGGGGGGTTCGCTGGCACCGATCGCCTAGCCCTCCAGACGCAGAGTCCCGATCGGGGGTTCGCTGGCACCGTTACGCCCTAGTGCTGGCCAAACGCTTAGCCGGGAGTTGAGGCACCAACTCCGGACGATCCTGGCCCTATCCGTCAGGGGTTGGCCAGGGGGGGTTCGCACGCACCGTTGCTATGACTGTCATCGGATGATTTGGGAAGATTGTATTATAGGGGACCA
>CAXKTH010000238.1:7500-18000 GCA_964056705.1 Troilus luridus
GGGTGGGCCGCCCTCCACGGGGTCGTGTACCCGCGGGGGACCGCACTTCTCCCTCAGTAGGACGTCGCGACCCGCTCTGCGGCGGTCTAAGGTCTGGAACCGCTCCAATTCGGGCCCTCACCAGAGGACTCGTCGGGGTGACCCGAAATGACCCGGAGAAGCCGTAGGGAGGTCCGGGGAGAGTTGTCTCTTCTCTATAAGCGTTCGAGTTCCCTGGAAGCCTCTAGGAGGGAGATAGGGTTTGGAACGCGAAGAGCACCGCACTTACGGCGGTGTCCGGATCTTCCCCTCGGACCTTGAAAATCCGGGCGAGGGCCACGGGGAACACCGCGCCGGCTCGTTCCCATATCCGCAGCAGGTCTCCAAGGTGAATAGCCTCTAGTCGATAGAATAATGTAGGTAAGGGAAGTCGGCAAAACCGATCTGTAACTTCGGGATAAGGATTGGCTCTGAGGATCGTGGCGCGCCGGGCTTGGTCGGGAAGTGGAGCGGTGCCAACGTGCCGGGCCTGGGCGAGGTGAAAGGCGTTCTACGCCCGGACCCTAGCTCGGTCCCGTGCCTTGGCCACCCACGGATCTTCCTTGCTGCGAGCCTCCGGCTGTCTAGTTGCCGTGCTTCCGCGCGGAGGACGGGCCGGCAGGCTCTTCGGCCGCCATAGAACGATCAACTTAGAACTGGCACGGACCAGGGGAATCCGACTGTCTAATTAAAACAAAGCATTGCGATGGCCCCAAGGGGTGATGACGCAATGTGATTTCTGCCCAGTGCTCTGAATGTCAACGTGAAGAAATTCAAGCAAGCGCGGGTAAACGGCGGGAGTAACTATGACTCTCTTAAGACTTTCAGTCTTCTCTCAGCCACGGAGGAAAGAGGTTGTCGATCAGTGCTCCGCTAATCCTTGCAAGTATTTTTCCTTGATAATTGTGTGTGTGCTGGCTGTGGGGGTTCCTATTGGGTCCCTACTCCTTCCCCCACCACTTTTTTGGGGCCACGCCCACTTATTTGTGTAGTAGGTTGTTGGCTGCCCTCGGTACGGACGTGTTTTCATAACGTTCCGTACCAACTTCAAATTTTAAGTTTTTTTTTTCTAAGTTTTTTTTTCCCATATAAATTTTTTTTTTTTTTTGTTTATTTTGGTCTAGTTCGCATCCAGTTTTTTTTATTTTTTTTTCACCATATTTTTTTTTTGGTATTCGAGCAATCCTCCAGGAGCTCGAAAATAGAGTCAGGGCAATCAAGACCGCCCTGGCTCCCCGAGAATCTCCTGAGGAGCTCCTCCACGGGACCCTCCACCACCTCCCGCTCAGGCTCAGAACCGGAACCCGGGGCCGCCCTGGACCCAGAGGGCTTGGGCCTACCGCTCTTCGCATCCATTGATAACAAAAGAGAGAAAGAGAAAAAAAAAAAAAAAAATTTTTTTTTTTTTTTTTCGAAACTATTCTAAGTCCAGAAAATAGATACTATTCTAAGTCTGGAACCCAGCAAACTATTGTAAGTCCAGAACCGTTAAAACTATTCTAAGTCCGAACCAGAAATTATTCTAAGTCCGGAAAATACGAAATTATTTTAAGTCCAAAAAAAAAAAATATGGTAAAAAAAAAATAAAAAAGGCTACACGCGTTTCGTCAACAAATAAACCAAAACTGAAAAAAATTTTGAAAGAAAAAAAAAAAATTATAAGGGAAAACAAACATAAAAAAAAACTTAAAATTTGCACTTGGTACGGAGCGTTATAAAAACACGTCCGCACCACCGACTTCTACCACCCGACTATTTCAAAAAGTGGGCGTGGCCCCAAAAAAGTGGTGGGGGAAGGAGTAGGGACCCAATAGGAACCCCCACAGCCAGCACACACACAATTGTTAAGGAAAAATACTTGCAAGGATTACCGGAGCACAACTTGACGACCTCTTTCCTCCGTGGCTGAGAGAAGACTGAAGACCAGCCAATACCTGTAAGGCATTGGTTGACACTGTTCTGTACGCCGCTGTCATAATTATTGCCACCTGCCTTTGCCCACTATTTAGAGCTGCCATTCCTTTACTTGGTATCATTCTATCATACCAACTTCCCACACCATACAGTACTATTGGTACATATACTGCCCTATATATGACCCTCATTGCTTTCTTTATACTCTTATTCCATTGGCATAGTATCCTCCTTGCTACCATTCTTACCTGATTGTATGCCTTTTGAGTGACCTCTCTCAAATGGCTCACTACCTTCCATCCTCTCTGCCATTTCACTCCCAAGTACACTATTTCAGTAACCATCTTTATTGATCTATTGTCAACCACTACAGTAGGTTCTCTCTTCATTGTGCCCTTCAGAGACATCATTTTAGTTTTCTCTACCGACAACCTCAGCTTGTTTCTCCCACACCATTCTACAATGATTTCTATTATCTCTCTCATTTTTATTTCAATATCCCTTCTTGATTCTCCCCATACAATCACAGCTCCATCATCTGCAAAAAATATCACTTTACAATTTAAACCTTTTAGTATTTTAATCAGTTCATTTACTTGCACTTTCCATAACTGTGGGCCCAACACAGAGCCTTGCGGGCATCCTCTGTTCACGTTCTTTCCCACTTTTCTACCTGCTTCCACCATCTCTACACTTCTTCCACCCAGGTAATCCTTAATCACTCTATACATCTTTCCTTTTACTCCACCTATCCTTAGTTGTCTTAAGACAGCTGGCCACCATACTCTATCAAATGCCGCTTCCATGTCTAGGAAAAGTCCTAGAACAAACTTCTCGTTTCTTTCACTTATTACTTGTTTAATAGCATCCATTGCATCTTCGGTGCTCCTTCCAGGCATAAATCCATATTGTTCCCTCTCAATTTTTTCCTCAAATACATCTTTTAACTTTGTCACTATTACTCTTTCTAATAGTTTTCCCATTACTGGCAACAGACATATTGGCCTATATGACTTGATCATTTCTGGGTCCTTCTCCTCACCTTTTAATAAGGCTTTGATCCTTCCTCTTTTCCATCTATTTGGAAACACTCCCTTATCTATACATCCTTGGAACAATCTCTGCACAACAACACCTATTTCACTCCAGCCTTCTATGATCATTTCAGCCATTACTCCATCATGCCCTGGTGGTTTTCCCATCTTTATCTTCCTCAACTCTTCCTTTATCTTCTTCTCTGTCACCAATACTCTACTTCTGAGTAGGTAGGGACAGAGGGAATCTCGTTAATCCATTCATGCGCGTCACTAATTAGATGACGAGGCATTTGGCTATTAAGTATTTATTTAATGATTATTTACATCAGACTATTAAGATATTTACAATAATTAAACTTCCCCTGAAACTACAGACATAAATAATGATACAATTAAGTTTTTTCGGGGCTCATTACACCCCATACATCATAAAAAAAAAGAATAAAAAAGAAAAGAAAAGGTTTGTTAACCCTGGTGGGTTAACTAAAAATAGTGAGTCCTCTCTCAGTCCATAATAAATCAAATTTTACATCAACAAAAACATTCAAGAAAAAACAAATAAAATAAAATAAAATAAAACAAAATAATAACACTGCGACACTAATAGCGAAGACGCATCTCCAAGTCATCAGTCCGGACTCCCAACCGATACGGTCATCGCGACGGTCCTCTGCCAGGTCGTGAAATTGGCGCTGCTTCCGCGCAGTGCCCTGATGGACATCCAGCCAAGGGCTCTGGACGTGATACCTATCCTCTTCAGGTCTTCTGAAGACTTCTTGTGCCAGATGCCCTTGTAGGTCACCACCACAGGAACAACACTGCACTGCACCGGCCGCACCCCAAGGACAGAGGCCGCAGCAGCGAAAACTTCTGCTCTCCCATACCGCCTCTTCTTCGCAACAGCTGCTCCTTGCAGAGCACCATCCCCAGAAACAACCGTGACATCCAAAATGTAGACTTTGTCCTTCGAGGCCGCAATCGCATCCGGCCGAAATCGTCCAGTGGGCGTTGTCAGCGTCATCTCTCGAAGGCACTTCGTCAATCTTGAGGTTGGGCCCCAGCCTCCTTTGCGGGGCAGTAGGTAGGGACAGAGGGAATCTCGTTAATCCATTCATGCGCGTCACTAATTAGATGACGAGGCATTTGGCTAATAAGTATTTATTTAATGATAATTTACATCCAGCTATTAAAATATTTACAATAATTTTTTTTTACTTGCCCTGAAACTACAGACATGTATATGGATACAATTAATTTTTCCGGGGCTCATTACACCCCATACATAGTAAAAAATAATAATAAAAAAAAAGAAAAGGTTTGTTAACCCTGGTGGGTTAACTAAAAATAGTGAGTCCTCTCTCAGTCCATAATAAATCAAATTTTACATAAAAAAAACATTTAAGAAAAAACAAATAAAATAAAATAAAATAAAACAAAATAATAACACTGCGACACTAATAGCGAAGACGCATCTCCAAGTCATCAGCCCGGACTCCCAACCGATACGGTCATCGCGACGGTCCTCTGCCAGGTCGTGAAATTGGCGCAGCTTCCGCGCAGTGCCCTGATGGGCATCCAGCCAAGGGCTCTGGACGTGATACCTATCCTCTTCAGGTCTTCTGAAGACTTCTTGTGCCAGATGCCCTTGTAGGTCACCACCACAGGAACAACACTGCACTGCACCGGCCGCACCCCAAGGACAGAGGCCGCAGCAGCGAAAACTTCTGCTCTCCCATACCGCCTCTTCTTCGCAACAGCTGCTCCTTGCAGAGCACCATCCCCAGAAACGACCGTGACATCCAAAATGTAGACTTTGTCCTTCGAGGCCGCAATCGCATCCGGCCGAAATCGTCCAGTGGGCGTTGTCAGCGTCGGCTCTCGAAGGCACTTCATTCCAGAATTCTTCATGGACGCCACGAGGATGTTGACGACGGCATGGTGCCTGAGGATGGCCACTCTCTTCACCAGGGGACAGTGATTGACGACGTGGGCAGCGGTCTCTGGAGCGTCGCAACCCGCTCTACAGGACGGCATGCCACCATTCCTTCTCCCCCTGGACAGCCTCACGGCGGTAGGGAGCGCACCGGCTCGGAGTCGCACAAACTGCGTCCAGTCTCGACCAGAGAGGGAAGAGGAAGCCCTGGAGACCCACGACGTAGACGCCGGGACGTCCACCGCCGGGGCCAGATCCTTACCCTCAAAGTGTGCATGCAGACTGGAGGAGTCAAGGAAGGAAGGATGAGGAGGCGGAACACCGGTAGGGAAATCATACAGGTCATTACGAAGGGAATCGTCGAGGCCCAAGTCCTCAAGGTCATCGTCAACCGACAGGAACCGGTTCTCCCTCATAAAGGGCACCATCCCCGCGAGCCTGGGGACACCCAACCCACCCATCCTGACAGGAGCGTGGATGAAGGTATTGAGGCAGTCATGGGGCAACCCAGTCCACCTCCTGACATAAGACCTCACCGCCACATCCAATGCAGATAGAATCACCCGGCGGGTCACACCAAAGGTGAGCCTATGGTAAAACCTCGGCAAAAAGAAGGTTTCAAGGACCTCTAACTTCTGTTGGGGCTTCAAAGGCGCTTTAGAGATCCTTTCCAAGCCCACCCGCAAATCAACATTGTCACGGACCAAGCCCGAGTGACAAAAGGCCACCCCCAAATAGTCAAAGGTCCCCTCAACAGACAGGAGCCCAATCTTGTCATCGCCGACATTATACGAGCGCTCAGACTCCATCTTCACCAGTTTCCTCTTTCCGACGGCGGCAAGTGAGAGGGAAAGGGACTTCTCTGGGTTAACAGACAAGCCACACTCGCCCAATCCCCTGACCGCCGAATCGATAAGGACCTGAAGTCCCTCAGAGGTACTGGCAAAGAGGACCAGGTCGTCCGCATATGCCAAGGCTCTAATCCTGGGGCGACTGCTCGAAAGTGGGAAACCAATGACCGTTGGCAGACCCCCAATAACATGGTCCATCACAAGGTTAAACAACATCGACGACAGAGGGTCACCCTGCCGAACCCCACGACCAGGCTTCATTTCATTAGATATTACACCATTGAGGCATATATGGGACACACTGTCCTCATATATGGCGCGAACATACTCGCAGAATTCCGCAGGAAACCCGCGCTCCCGGAGGATCCGGTGAACGGCAGCATGGCTGACACTATCGAAAGCCTTCCTCACGTCCAGTACCGCCGCGCATAGACTCCTCCTCTTCTTCCATGCGCAGCGCAAGACGGAGTCCAGCGTAAAGACACCGGCAGCCACACCGTCGAACCCCCTCCTGAATCCGTTCTGCTCGGGAACATGCGGAATCCTACCCTCCAACCTGGCCGCGAGAATACGGTGAAGATGCCGCACTATCACCGATGATACGGAGATGGGTCTGAGATCGCCAGGCCCACGAACGTCGGCAGCCTTCGGAATCAAGGTCACCCTGGCCCTCAGCAGATCTTTGGGAACACGTCCCTCGAGGAGCAAGAGGTCCAGGATGATAGCTCGGACCCTCCAGGGAAGTCCCCTCCAAAGAGATGGAGCAACCCTGTCGAGTCCAGCGGCCGAACGTCCAGATGGACAGAGCGACACAGACTCCGAAACAGGCGACCATATACCCGAGCAATCTCCAACTCGAGGTCCATAAACCCTCTCTGCATTCCACTCCACAGAGCGTGCTTCGAGAACCGGAGCCCAGTAAGAGTACAGCTCCTCGACCGAGAATCGACCTGGGTCAGCCTCACGGTCGAGGACACGCCTCGCAGCTCTGGGCCGGTCTCGGGCCCACAATCTCTGTAACTCGCCGTATGATCGACGTCGGGAACCATCGCCACGCTGCCTTCTTACCCCCGGGCAAACAGACGGAGCAGACGAAACTTGGTCAGACGGAGCGGATGGAGCACCCGAGGCGAGATGGATAGAAATCCACTCGCTGAGGGAACTACCAACCGATCGGCCGGCCATCGCCCGATCCAGGATCGCCAGGAGCCTGTCAGTGCACAGCGTGGTTGGACCCGTGGTTATCTCATCATACAGCGCTCGGAGTGCACCGAGTATACCATCCCGCACAGGAGAAGGACTACCCACACCAGACGGGACGGGAGGAACACCAGGGGGAGAAACCTCCATATGTGAGTCGGAAAGGTCCCGCAGGATCTGACGGTACCTATCACCCGCCCGAGCACCCTTGATAGCGTCGTAAGACCTACCAGGAAAAGCTCGGGAAAGGCGAAGGTTGAGTTGCTCAGAAATCCCGGCTGCCCGCAACTTGAGCTCTTCAGCAGCCAGTAGAGCAATCTCCTCGTCATTCCACCTACGTTTGACACAAGGAACCCCAATTAGGTCGTTTCGCTCAACAGGATGAGCCCGCTTGAGATGCAGACCCAGCCCACCAGCCGTCGTGAACGACCGTCCACAGAACCGACACACAGAGCCGAGAGTCTCAGCCATGGTAGTCGGTCCTGTCCACGGTCAACCTAAACATCCTCTGGTAGGAGGGACAGTCTGCCAGGGCATCGATGGAGTGGTCGTGAGGACGTCCGGCAAAGCGGCAGGGAGGGCACTTAGGCGAGCTACCCAGATTCGGGCAGGCAGCCTTCTTATGGCCCTCACCTGAGCAGTGCAGGCATACCTCCTGACGCCGGCAGTTCTTCTGGACATGACCATAGTCCTGACAACGCCAGCACTTGGTCACCCCCACAAAGTCCCTTACCCGGCAGTAACTCCAGTCGACGAAGACCTTGCCCTTCTGTAGCAACAACTCCCTCACAGCGGGATCCACCTGGAGAACGACGTGCCTTCTAGGTGCGTCCTTCTTTCCAAACTCATGGGAAATGGAACCCCATGATGAACCGCCAAACGCTGACACCGCCGGGAAATTTTGGGACTTGACATTCGTGAGGATCTGCGACGACGGCACGGACCTCGGCACGTCGTAAATGCAGACCCTCGGCTTGCGGTTCCCGACGGTGCTCGCCACCAACCCAGCAGCGGAGAGGGTGCTCGATTTGAGCACTCTATTGGCCGCTTCCCCAGACCCGAGGCTCAACCTCACAGCCTTGCCCCGGGCCTTTACCCCAACAACCTGCCAACCCTGCTCAGCAGGGCTGACCACCTTCATAAGGGCAGCCTTGATGAGGTCGGCCGACTCCATCCCGGAAGTACCGGACGCCGGCTTGACCTCCACCACCCTTATATCCGCAGCCGGAGAAGGGGGCCCAACCAGAACATCCTTAAAGGACTTAGATGGAGGCCTTGGGACCGGCGGCGCCGAAGGGGCAGGTGCCGAGACCTGAGGTCTCTCCACCAACATGGCCCTCACCTCCTTGACCTCCTTGGCAATCTCCTCCATTGAAGTCACTACGCTGACGCTCATAAGAGCAGTCTCCAGCTCAGCGTTCTTCTTATGGAGCTTGACGATCGATGCCATCATTGTAAGGCAGAGGCTCGGAAACTTATCCATTAAGGCCATTATACCCCCCATATCAGACTTAGACAGACGGTTGTGGGTCGACAAGTGGTCCACAACCTGCCTCCTGATACTCGAGCAATCCTCCAGGAGCTCGAAAATAGAGTCAGGGCAATCAAGACCGCCCTGGCTCCCCGAGAATCTCCTGAGGAGCTCCTCCACGGGACCCTCCACCACCTCCCGCTCAGGCTCAGAACCGGAACCCGGGGCCGCCCTGGACCCAGAGGGCTTGGGCCTACCGCTCTTCGCATCCATTGATAACAAAAGAGAGAAAGAGAAAAAAAAAAAAAAAAATTTTTTTTTTTTTTTTCGAAACTATTCTAAGTCCAGAAAATAGATACTATTCTAAGTCTGGAACCCAGCAAACTATTGTAAGTCCAGAACCGTTAAAACTATTCTAAGTCCGAACCAGAAATTATTCTAAGTCCGGAAAATACGAAATTATTTTAAGTCCAAAAAAAAAAAATATGGTAAAAAAAAAATAAAAAAGGCTACACGCGTTTCGTCAACAAATAAACCAAAACTGAAAAAAATTTTGAAAGAAAAAAAAAAAATTATAAGGGAAAACAAACATAAAAAAAAACTTAAAATTTGCACTTGGTACGGAGCGTTATAAAAACACGTCCGCACCACCGACTTCTACCACCCGACTATTTCAAAAAGTGGGCGTGGCCCCAAAAAAGTGGTGGGGGAAGGAGTAGGGACCCAATAGGAACCCCCACAGCCAGCACACACACAATTGTTAAGGAAAAATACTTGCAAGGATTACCGGAGCACAACTTGACGACCTCTTTCCTCCGTGGCTGAGAGAAGACTGAAGACCAGCCAATACCTGTAAGGCATTGGTTGACACTGTTCTGTACGCCGCTGTCATAATTATTGCCACCTGCCTTTGCCCACTATTTAGAGCTGCCATTCCTTTACTTGGTATAAGTCCAGAAAATAGAAACTATTCTAAGTCTGGAACCCAGCAAACTATTGTAAGTCCAGAACCGTTAAAACTATTCTAAGTCCGAACCAGAAATTATTTTAAGTCCGGAAAATACGAAATTATTCTAAGTCCAAAAAAAAAAAATATAGACAAAAATAAACAAAAACAAAAAAAATTTTTTTATATGGGAAAAAAACTTAGAAAAAAAAACTTAATGAAAACACGTCCGTACCGAGGGCAGCCAACAACCTACTACACAAATAAGTGGGCGTGGCCCCAAAAAAGTGGTGGGGGAAGGAGTAGGGACCCAATAGGAACCCCCACAGCCAGCACACACACAATTATCAAGGAAAAATACTTGCAAGGATTAGCGGAGCACTGATCGACAACCTCTTTCCTCCGTGGCTGAGAGAAGACTCAAAGGATGTATAGATAAGGGAGTGTTTCCAAATAGATGGAAAAGAGGAAGGATCAAAGCCTTATTAAAAGGTGAGGAGAAGGACCCAGAAATGATCAAGTCATATAGGCCAATATGTCTGTTGCCAGTAATGGGAAAACTATTAGAAAGAGTAATAGTGACAAAGTTAAAAGATGTATTTGAGGAAAAAATTGAGAGGGAACAATATGGATTTATGCCTGGAAGGAGCACCGAAGATGCAATGGATGCTATTAAACAAGTAATAAGTGAAAGAAACGAGAAGTTTGTTCTAGGACTTTTCCTAGACATGGAAGCGGCATTTGATAGAGTATGGTGGCCAGCTGTCTTAAGACAACTAAGGATAGGTGGAGTAAAAGGAAAGATGTATAGAGTGATTAAGGATTACCTGGGTGGAAGAAGTGTAGAGATGGTGGAAGCAGGTAGAAAAGTGGGAAAGAACGTGAACAGAGGATGCCCGCAAGGCTCTGTGTTGGGCCCACAGTTATGGAAAGTGCAAGTAAATGAACTGATTAAAATACTAAAAGGTTTAAATTGTAAAGTGATATTTTTTGCAGATGATGGAGCTGTGATTGTATGGGGAGAATCAAGAAGGGATATTGAAATAAAAATGAGAGAGATAATAGAAATCATTGTAGAATGGTGTGGGAGAAACAAGCTGAGGTTGTCGGTAGAGAAAACTAAAATGATG
>CAXKTH010000239.1:0-55000 GCA_964056705.1 Troilus luridus
TAGTTTTAAAAATATCTAAATTATTACAGTTATTTGTTAATATTTTATAGTGTCTGAAATGCCAATTATAGTGCCTAAAATGCCTATTATAGTACCTTTAATGCCAATTATAGTGCCCTAAATGCCAATTATAGCGCCTTAAATGCCAAAAATAGTGCCTGAAATGCCAATTATAATATATGAAATGCCAATTATAATTCCAGAAATGCCAATTATAATGTCTGAAATGCCAATTATAGTGCCTGAAATGCCAATTATAATTGCCAATTTTAGTGCCAGAAATGCCAATTAAAATGTCTGAATTACTAATTATAGCGCCTGAAATGCCAATTATAGTGCCAGAAATGCCAATTATAGTGCCAGAAATGCCAATTATAGTGCCTTAAATGCCAAATATTATGTCTGAAATGCCAATTTTAGTGCCCTAAATGCCAATTATAGCGCCTTAAATGCCAAAAATAGTGCCTGAAATGCCAATTATAATATCTGAAATGCCAATTATAATGCCAGAAATGCCAAATATAGTGCCTGAAATGCCAATTATAATGGCTGAAATGCCAATTATAGTGCCAGAAATGCCAATTATAGTGCCTTAAATGCCAAATATTATGTCTGAAATGCCAATTTTAGTGCCCTAAATGCCAATTATAGTGCCTGAAATGCCAATTATAGTGCCTTAAATGCCAATTATAATGTCTGAAATGCCAATTATAAGAGTTAATTGTTAATATTTTATTAGTATCTATGACAAAAATATCGAAATGTAAAATTCGATTGTTGTTATTTTATAAAATTATCCAAATATTTAGAGTTGATTGTTAATATTTTATAACTATCCATGTCAAAAATATCTAAATATTTGAAATTGATTGTTATTGTTTTAAAAATATCTAAATTATTACAGTTATTTGTTAATATTTTATAGTGTCTGAAATGCCAATTATAGTGCCTAAAATGCCTATTTTAGTACCTTAAATGCCGATTATACTGCCCTAAATGCCAACTATAGCGCCTTAAATGCCAAAAATAGTGCCTGAAATGCCAATTATAATATATGAAATGCCTATTATAATGCCAGAAATGCCAATTATAATGTCTGAAATGCCAATTATAGTGCCTGAAATGCCAATTATAATTGCCAATTTTAGTGCCAGAAATGCCAATTAAAATGTCTGAATTACTAATTATAGCGCCAGAAATGCCAAATATAGTGCCTGAAATGCCAATTATAATGTCTGAAATGCCAATTATAAGAGTTAATTGTTAATATTTTATTAGTATCTATGACAAAAATATCGAAATGTAAAATCGATTGTTGTTATTTTATAAAATTATTTAAATATTTAGAGTTGATTGTTAATATTTTATAAGTATCCATGTCAAAAATATCTAAATATTTGAAATTGATTGTTATAGTTTTAAAAATATCTAAATTATTACAGTTATTTGTTAATATTTTATAGTGTCTGAAATGCCAATTATAGTGCCAGAAATGCCAATTATAGTGCCTTAAATGCCAAATATTATGTCTGAAATGCCAATTTTAGTGCCCTAAATGCCAATTATAGCGCCTTAAATGCCAAAAATAGTGCCTGAAATGCCAATTATAATGTCTGAAATGCCAATTATAGTGCCAGAAATGCCAATTATAATGTTTGAAATGCCAATTATAGTGCCAGAAATGCCAATTATAGTGCCTTAAATGCCAAATATTATGTCTGAAATGCCAATTTTAGTGCCCTTAATGCCAATTATAGCGCCTTAAATGCCAAAAATAGTGCCTGAAATGCCAATTATAATATTTGAAATGCCAATTATAATGCCAGAAATGCCAATTATAATGTCTGAAATGCCAATTATAGTGCCTGAAATGCCAATTATAATGTCTGAAATGCCAATTTTAGTGTCGGAAATGCCAATTATAATGTCTGAAATGCCAATTATAGTGCCAGAAATGCCAATTATAGTGCCTTAAATGCCAAATATTATGTCTGAAATACCAATTTTAGTGCCCTAAATGCCAATTATAGCGCCTGAAATGCCAAATATAGTGCCTGAAATGCCAATTATAATGTCTGAAATGCCAATTATAGTGCCAGAAATGCCAATTATAGTGCCTTAAATGCCAAATATTATGTCTGAAATGCCAATTTTAGTGCCCTAAATGCCAATTATAGTGCCTGAAATGCCAATTATAGTGCCTTAAATGCCAATTAAAATGTCTGAATTACTAATTATAGCGCCTAAAATGCCAAATATAGTGCCTGAAATGCCAACTATAATGTCTGAAATGCCAATTATAAGAGTTAATTGTTAATATTTTATTAGTATCTATGACAAAAATATCGAAATGTAAAATCGATTGTTGTTATTTTATAAAATTATCCAAATATTTAGAGTTGATTGTTAATATTTTATAAGTATCCATGTCAAAAATATCTAAATATTTGAAATTGATTGTTATAGTTTTAAAAATATCTAAATTATTACAGTTATTTGATAATATTTTATAGTGCCTAAAATGCAAAATATTAAGACTGAAATGCCTATTTTAGTGCCTGATATGCCAATTATAGTGCCTGAAATGCCAATTATAATGTCTGAAATGCCAATTATAGTGCCAGAAATGCCAATTATAATGTTTGAAATGCCAATTATAGTGCCAGAAATGTCAATTATAGTGCCTTAAATGCCAAATATTATGTCTGAAATGCCAATTTTAGTGCCCTAAATGCCAATTATAGCGCCTTAAATGCCAAAAATAGTGTCTGAAATGCCAATTATAATATCTGAAATGCCAATTATAATGTCTGAAATGCCAATTATAATGTCTGAAATGCCAATTTTAGTGCCAGAAATGCCAATTATAATGTCTGAAATGCCAATTATAATGTCTGAAATACCAATTATAGTGCCAGAAATGCCAATTATAGTGCCTTAAATGCCAAATATTATGTCTGAAATACCAATTTTAGTGCCCTAAATGCCAATTATAGTGCCTAAAATGCCTATTTCAGGTATTTAAATGCCAATTATAGTGCCTTAAATGCCAAATATAGTGTCTGAAATGCCAATTATAGTGCCTTAAATGCCAAACATTATGTCTGAAAAGCCAATAATAATGTATGAAATGCCAAATATAAAGTCTGAAATGCCAATTATAAGAGTTAATTGTTAATATTTTATTAGTATCTATGACAAAAATATCGAAATGTAAAATCGATTGTTGTTATTTTATAAAATTATCCAAATATTTAGAGTTGATTGTTAATATTTTATAAGTATCCATGTCAAAAATATCTAAATATTTGAAATTGATTGTTATAGTTTTAAAAATATCTAAATTATTACAGTTATTTGTTAATATTTTATAGTGTCTGAAATGCCAATTATAGTGCCTAAAATGCCTATTATATTACCTTAAATGCCAATTATAGTGCCTTAAATGCCAATTATAGTGTACGAAATGCCAATTATAGTGGCTTAAATGCCAAATATAATGTCTGAAATGCCAATTTTAGTGCCTGAAATGCCAATTATAGTGCCTGAAATGCCAATTATAATGTCTGAAATGCCAATTATAGTTCCAGAAATGCCAATTATATTGTCTGAAATGCCAATTATAGTGCCAGAAATGCAAATTTTAGTGCCTTAAATGCCAAATATAATGTCTGAAATGCCAATTTTAGTGCCCTAAATGCCAATTATAGCGCCTTAAATGCCAAAAATAGTGCCTGAAATGCCAATTATAATATATGAAATGCCAATTATAATGTCTGAAATGCCAATTTTAGTGCAAGAAATGCCAATTATAATGTCTGAAATGCCAATTATAGTGCCAGAAATGCCAATTATAGTGCCTTAAATGCCAAATATTATGTCTGAAATACCAATTTTAGTGCCCTAAATGCCAATTATAGTGCCTAAAATGCCTATTTCAGTAATTTAAATGCCAATTATAGTGCCTTAAATGCCAAATATAGTGTCTGAAATGCCAATTATAGTGGCTTAAATGCCAAATATAATGTCTGAAAAGCCAATAATAATGTAAGAAATGCCAAATATAAAGTCTGAAAAGCCAACTATAGTGCCTAAAATGCAAAATATTAAGACTGAAATGCCTATTTTAGTGCCTGATATGCCAATTATAGTGCCTGAAATGCCAATTATAATGTCTGAAATGCCAA
Source organism: Troilus luridus (assembly GCA_964056705.1). NCBI lineage: Eukaryota > Metazoa > Arthropoda > Insecta > Hemiptera > Pentatomidae > Troilus > Troilus luridus. The sequence continues at coordinate 4,188 of CAXKTH010000239.1, forward strand.
TTATAGTGCCAGAAATGCCAATTATAATGTTTGAAATGCCAATTATAGTGCCAGAAATGCCAATTACAGTGCCTTAAATGCCAAATATTATGTCTGAAATGCCAATTTTAGTGCCCTAAATGCCAATTATAGCGCCTTAAATGCCAAAAATAGTGTCTGAAATGCCAATTATAATATCTGAAATGCTAATTATAATGTCTGAAATGCCAATTATAGTGCCTGAAATGCCAATTATAATGTCTGAAATGCCAATTTTAGTGCCAGAAATGCCAATTATAATGTCTGAAATGCCAATTATAGTGCCAGAAATTCCAATTATAGTGCCTTAAATGCCAAATATTATGTCTGAAATACCAATTTTAGTGCCCTAAATGCCAATTATAGTGCCTAAAATGCCTATTTCAGGTATTTAAATGCCAATTATAGTGCCTTAAATGCCAAATATAGTGTCTGAAATGCCAATTATAGTGGCTTAAATGCCGAATATAATGTCTGAAAAGCCAATAATAATGTATGAAATGCCAAATATAAAGTCTGAAAAGCCAACTATAGTGCCTAAAATGCAAAATATTAAGTCTGAAATGCCAATTTTAGTGCCTGAAATGCCAATTATAATGTCTGAAATGCCAATTATAGTGCCAGAAATGCCAATTATAGTGCCTTAAATGCCAAATATTATGTCTGAAATACCAATTTTAGTGCCCTAAATGCCAGTTATAGCGCCTGAAATGCCAAATATAGGGCCTGAAATGCCAATTATAATGTCTGAAATGCCAATTATTGTGCCAGAAATGCCAATTATAGTGCCAGAAATGCCAATTATAGTGCCTTAAATGCCAAATATTATGTCTGAAATGCCAATTTTAGTGCCCTAAATGCCAATTATAGCGCCTTAAATGCCAAAAATAGTGCCTGAAATGCCAATTATAATATCTGAAATGCCAATTATAATGCCAGAAATGCCAATTATAATGTCTGAAATGCCAATTATAGTGCCTGAAATGCCAATGATAATGTCTGAAATGCCAATTTTAGTGCCAGAAATGCCAATTATAATGTCTGAAATGCCAATTATAGTGCCAGAAATGCCAATTATAGTGCCTTAAATGCCAAATATTATGTCTGAAATGCCAATTTTAGTGCCCTAAATGCCAATTATAGTGCCTGAAATGCCAATTATAGTGCCTTAAATGCCAATTAAAATGTCTGAATTACTAATTATAGCACCTGAAATGCCAAATATAGTGCCTGAAATGCCAATTATAATGTCTGAAATGCCAATTATAATAGTTAATTGTTAATATTTTATTAGTATCTATGACAAAAATATCGAAATGTAAAATCGATTGTTGTTATTTTATAAAATTATCCAAATATTTAGAGTTGATTGTTAATATTTTATAAGTATCCATGTCAAAAATATCTAAATATTTGAAATTGATTGTTATAGTTTTAAAAATATCTAAATTATTACAGTTATTTGTTAATATTTTATAGTGTCTGAAATGCCAATTATAGTGCCTAAAATGCCTATTATAGTACCTTAAATGCCAATTATAGTGCCCTAAATGCCAATTATAGCGCCTTAAATGCCAAAAATAGTGCCTGAAATGCCAATTATAATATATGAAATGCCAATTATAATGCCAGAAATGCCAATTATAATGTCTGAAATGCAAATTATAGTGCCTAAAATGCCAATTATAATTGCCAATTTTAGTGCCAGAAATGCCAATTAAAATGTCTGAATTACTAATTATAGCGCCTGAAATGCCAATTATAGTGCCGGAAATGCCAATTATAGTGCCAGAAATGCCAATTATAGTGCCTTAAATGCCAAATATTATGTCTGAAATGCCAATTTTAGTGCCCTAAATGCCAATTATAGCGCCTTAAATGCCAAAAATAGTGCCTGAAATGCCAATTATAATATCTGAAATGCCAATTATAATGCCAGAAATGCCAAATATAGTGCCTGAAATGCCAATTATAATGTCTGAAATGCCAATTATAGTGCCAGAAATGCCAATTATAGTGCCTTAAATGCAAAATATTATGTCTGAAATGCCAATTTTAGTGCCCTAAATGCCAATTATAGTGCCTGAAGCGCCAATTATAGTGCCTTAAATGCCAATTAAAATGTCTGAATTACTAATTATAGCACCTGAAATGCCAAATATAGTGCCTGAAATGCCAATTATAATGTCTGAAATGCCAATTATAAGAGTTAATTGTTAATATTTTATTAGTATCTATGACAAAAATATCGAAATGTAAAATCGATTGTTGTTATTTTATAAAATTATCCAAATATTTAGAGTTGATTGTTAATATTTTATAAGTATCCATGTCAAAAATATCTAAATATTTGAAATTGATTGTTATAGTTTTAAAAATATCTAAATTATTACAGTTATTTGTTAATATTTTATAGTGCCTAAAATGCAAAATTTTAAGACTGAAATGCCTATTTTAGTGCCTGATATGCCAATTATAGTGCCTGAAATGCCAATTATAATGTCTGAAATGCCAATTATAAGAGTTAATTGTTAATATTTTATTAGTATCTATGACAAAAATATCGAAATGTAAAATCGATTGTTGTTATTTTATAAAATTATCCAAATATTTAGAGTTGATTGTTAATATTTTATAAGTATCCATGTCAAAAATATCTAAATATTTGAAATTGATTGTTATAGTTTTAAAAATATCTAAATTATTACAGTTATTTGTTAATATTTTATAGTGTCTGAAATGCCAATTATAGTGCCTAAAATGCCAAAAATAGTGCCTGAAATGCCAATTATAATATATGAAATGCCAAAAATAGTGCCTGAAATGCCAATTATAATATATGAAATGCCAATTATAATGCCAGAAATGCCAATTATAATGTCTAAAATGCAAATTATAGTGCCTGAAATGCCAATTATAATTGCCAATTTTAGTGCCAGAAATGCCAATTAAAATGTCTGAATTACTAATTATAGCGCCTGAAATGCCAATTATAGTGCCAGAAATGCCAATTATAGTGCCAGAAATGCCAATTATAGTGCCTTAAATGCCAAATATTATGTCTGAAATGCCAATTTTAGTGCCCTAAATGCCAATTATAGCGCCTTAAATGCCAAAAATAGTGCCTGAAATGCCAATTATAATATCTGAAATGCCAATTATAATGCCTGAAATGCCAATTATAATGTCTGAAATGCCAATTATAGTGCCAGAAATGCCAATTATAGTGCCTTAAATGCAAAATATTATGTCTGAAATGCCAATTTTAGTGCCCTAAATGCCAATTATAGTGCCTGAAATGCCAATTATAGTGCCTTAAATGCCAATTAAAATGTCTGAATTACTAATTATAGCACCTGAAATGCCAAATATAGTGCCTGAAATGCCAATTATAATGTCTGAAATGCCAATTATAAGAGTTAATTGTTAATATTTTATTAGTATCTATGACAAAAATATCGAAATGTAAAATCGATTGTTGTTATTTTATAAAATTATCCAAATATTTAGAGTTGATTGTTAATATTTTATAAGTATCCATGTCAAAAATATCTAAATATTTGAAATTGATTGTTATTGTTTTAAAAATATCTAAATTATTACAGTTATTTGTTAATATTTTATAGTGTCTGAAATGCCAATTATAGTGCCTAAAATGCCTATTTTAGTACCTTAAATGCCGATTATAGTGCCCTAAATGCCAATTATAGCGCCTTAAATGCCAAAAATAGTGCCTGAAATGCCAATTATAATATATGAAATGCCAATTATAATGCCAGAAATGCCAATTATAATGTCTGAAATGCCAATTATAGTGCCTGAAATGCCAATTATAATTGCCAATTTTAGTGCCAGAAATGCCAATTAAAATGTCTGAATTACTAATTATAGCGCCAGAAATGCCAAATATAGTGCCTGAAATGCCAATTATAATGTCTGAAATGCCAATTATAAGAGTTAATTGTTAATATTTTATTAGTATCTATGACAAAAATATCGAAATGTAAAATCGATTGTTGTTATTTTATAAAATTATTTAAATATTTAGAGTTGATTGTTAATATTTTATAAGTATCCATGTCAAAAATATCTAAATATTTGAAATTGATTGTTATAGTTTTAAAAATATCTAAATTATTACAGTTATTTGTTAATATTTTATAGTGTCTGAAATGCCAATTATAGTGCCAGAAATGCCAATTATAGTGCCTTAAATGCCAAATATTATGTCTGAAATGCCAATTTTAGTGCCCTAAATGCCAAAAATAGTGCCTGAAATGCCAATTATAATGTCTGAAATGCTAATTATAGTGCCAGAAATGCCAATTATAATGTTTGAAATGCCAATTATAGTGCCTTAAATGCCAAATATTATGTCTGAAATGCCAATTTTAGTGCCCTAAATGCCAATTATAGCGCCTTAAATGCCAAAAATAGTGCCTGAAATGCCAATTATAATATTTGAAATGCCAATTATAATGCCAGAAATGCCAATTATAATGTCTGAAATGCCAATTATAGTGCCTGAAATGCCAATTATAGTGCCTTAAATTCCAAATATTATGTCTGAAATACCAATTTTAGTGCCCTAAATGCCAATTATAGCGCCTGAAATGCCAAATATAGTGCCTGAAATGCCAATTATAATGTCTGAAATGCCAATTATAGTGCCAGAAATGCCAATTATAGTGCCTTAAATGCCAAATATTATGTCTGAAATGCCAATTTTAGTGCCCTAAATGCCAATTATAGTGCCTGAAATGCCAATTATAGTGCCTTAAATGCCAATTAAAATGTCTGAATTACTAATTATAGCGCCTAAAATGCCAAATATAGTGCCTGAAATGCCAATTATAATGTCTGAAATGCCAATTATAAGAGTTAATTGTTAATATTTTATTAGTATCTATGACAAAAATATCGAAATGTAAAATCGATTGTTGTTATTTTATAAAATTATCCAAATATTTAGAGTTGATTGTTAATATTTTATAAGTATCCATGTCAAAAATATCTAAATATTTGAAATTGATTGTTATAGTTTTAAAAATATCTAAATTATTACAGTTATTTGTTAATATTTTATAGTGCCTAAAATGCAAAATATTAAGACTGAAATGCCTATTTTAGTGCCTGATATGCCAATTATAGTGCCTGAAATGCCAATTATAATGTCTGAAATGCCAATTATAAGAGTTAATTGTTAATATTTTATTAGTATCTATGACAAAAATATCGAAATGTAAAATCGATTGTTGTTATTTTATAAAATTATCCAAATATTTAGAGTTGATTGTTAATATTTTATAAGTATCCATGTCAAAAATATCTAAATATTTGAAATTGATTGTTATAGTTTTAAAAATATCTAAATTATTACAGTTATTTGTTAATATTTTATAGTGTCTGAAATGCCAATTATAGTGCCTAAAATGCCAAAAATAGTGCCTGAAATGCCAATTATAATATATGAAATGCCAAAAATAGTGCCTGAAATGCCAATTATAATATATGAAATGCCAATTATAATGCCAGAAATGCCAATTATAATGTCTAAAATGCAAATTATAGTGCCTGAAATGCCAATTATAATTGCCAATTTTAGTGCCAGAAATGCCAATTAAAATGTCTGAATTACTAATTATAGCGCCTGAAATGCCAATTATAGTGCCAGAAATGCCAATTATAGTGCCAGAAATGCCAATTATAGTGCCTTAAATGCCAAATATTATGTCTGAAATGCCAATTTTAGTGCCCTAAATGCCAATTATAGCGCCTTAAATGCCAAAAATAGTGCCTGAAATGCCAATTATAATATCTGAAATGCCAATTATAATGCCAGAAATGCCAAATATAGTGCCTGAAATGCCAATTATAATGTCTGAAATGCCAATTATAGTGCCAGAAATGCCAATTATAGTGCCTTAAATGCAAAATATTATGTCTGAAATGCCAATTTTAGTGCCCTAAATGCCAATTATAGTGCCTGAAATGCCAATTATAGTGCCTTAAATGCCAATTAAAATGTCTGAATTACTAATTATAGCACCTGAAATGCCAAATATAGTGCCTGAAATGCCAATTATAATGTCTGAAATGCCAATTATAAGAGTTAATTGTTAATATTTTATTAGTATCTATGACAAAAATATCGAAATGTAAAATCGATTGTTGTTATTTTATAAAATTATTTAAATATTTAGAGTTGATTGTTAATATTTTATAAGTATCCATGTCAAAAATATCTAAATATTTGAAATTGATTGTTATAGTTTTAAAAATATCTAAATTATTACAGTTATTTGTTAATATTTTATAGTGTCTGAAATGCCAATTATAGTGCCAGAAATGCCAATTATAGTGCCTTAAATGCCAAATATTATGTCTGAAATGCCAATTTTAGTGCCCTAAATGCCAAAAATAGTGCCTGAAATGCCAATTATAATGTCTGAAATGCCAATTATAGTGCCAGAAATGCCAATTATAATGTTTGAAATGCCAATTATAGTGCCAGAAATGCCAATTATAGTGCCTTAAATGCCAAATATTATGTCTGAAATGCCAATTTTAGTGCCCTAAATGCCAATTATAGCGCCTTAAATGCCAAAAATAGTGCCTGAAATGCCAATTATAATATTTGAAATGCCAATTATAATGCCAGAAATGCCAATTATAATGTCTGAAATGCCAATTATAGTGCCTGAAATGCCAATTATAGTGCCTTAAATTCCAAATATTATGTCTGAAATACCAATTTTAGTGCCCTAAATGCCAATTATAGCGCCTGAAATGCCAAATATAGTGCCTGAAATGCCAATTATAATGTCTGAAATGCCAATTATAGTGCCAGAAATGCCAATTATAGTGCCTTAAATGCCAAATATTATGTCTGAAATGCCAATTTTAGTGCCCTAAATGCCAATTATAGTGCCTGAAATGCCAATTATAGTGCCTTAAATGCCAATTAAAATGTCTGAATTACTAATTATAGCGCCTAATATGCCAAATATAGTGCCTGAAATGCCAATTATAATGTCTGAAATGCCAATTATAAGAGTTAATTGTTAATATTTTATTAGTATCTATGACAAAAATATCGAAATGTAAAATCGATTGTTGTTATTTTATAAAATTATCCAAATATTTAGAGTTGATTGTTAATATTTTATAAGTATCCATGTCAAAAATATCTAAATATTTGAAATTGATTGTTATAGTTTTAAAAATATCTAAATTATTACAGTTATTTGTTAATATTTTATAGTGCCTAAAATGCAAAATATTAAGACTGAAATGCCTATTTTAGTGCCTGATATGCCAATTATAGTGCCTGAAATGCCAATTATAATGTCTGAAATGCCAATTATAAGAGTTAATTGTTAATATTTTATTAGTATCCATGTCAAAAATATCTAAATATTTGAAATTGATTGTTATAGTTTTAAAAATATCTAAATTATTACAGTTATTTGTTAATATTTTATAGTGTCTGAAATGCCAATTATAGTGCCTAAAATGCCAAAAATAGTGCCTGAAATGCCAATTATAATATATGAAATGCCAAAAATAGTGCCTGAAATGCCAATTATAATATATGAAATGCCAATTATAATGCCAGAAATGCCAATTATAATGTCTAAAATGCAAATTATAGTGCCTGAAATGCCAATTATAATTGCCAATTTTAGTGCCAGAAATGCCAATTAAAATGTCTGAATTACTAATTATAGCGCCTGAAATGCCAATTATAGTGCCAGAAATGCCAATTATAGTGCCAGAAATGCCAATTATAGTGCCTTAAATGCCAAATATTATGTCTGAAATGCCAATTTTAGTGCCCTAAATGCCAATTATAGCGCCTTAAATGCCAAAAATAGTGCCTGAAATGCCAATTATAATATCTGAAATGCCAATTATAATGCCAGAAATGCCAAATATAGTGCCTGAAATGCCAATTATAATGTCTGAAATGCCAATTATAGTGCCAGAAATGCCAATTATAGTGCCTTAAATGCAAAATATTATGTCTGAAATGCCAATTTTAGTGCCCTAAATGCCAATTATAGTGCCTGAAATGCCAATTATAGTGCCTTAAATGCCAATTAAAATGTCTGAATTACTAATTATAGCACCTGAAATGCCAAATATAGTGCCTGAAATGCCAATTATAATGTCTGAAATGCCAATTATAAGAGTTAATTGTTAATATTTTATTAGTATCTATGACAAAAATATCGAAATGTAAAATCGATTGTTGTTATTTTATAAAATTATCCAAATATTTAGAGTTGATTGTTAATATTTTATAAGTATCCATGTCAAAAATATCTAAATATTTGAAATTGATTGTTATTGTTTTAAAAATATCTAAATTATTACAGTTATTTGTTAATATTTTATAGTGTCTGAAATGCCAATTATAGTGCCTAAAATGCCTATTTTAGTACCTTAAATGCCGATTATAGTGCCCTAAATGCCAATTATAGCGCCTTAAATGCCAAAAATAGTGCCTGAAATGCCAATTATAATATATGAAATGCCAATTATAATGCCAGAAATGCCAATTATAATGTCTGAAATGCCAATTATAGTGCCTGAAATGCCAATTATAATTGCCAATTATAGTGCCAGAAATGCCAATTATAATGTTTGAAATGCCAATTATAGTGCCAGAAATGCCAATTATAGTGCCTTAAATGCCAAATATTATGTCTGAAATGCCAATTTTAGTGCCCTAAATGCCAATTATAGCGCCTTAAATGCCAAAAATAGTGCCTGAAATGCCAATTATAATATTTGAAATGCCAATTATAATGCCAGAAATGCCAATTATAATGTCTGAAATGCCAATTATAGTGCCTGAAATGCCAATTATAATGTCTGAAATGCCAATTTTAGTGTCAGAAATGCCAATTATAATGTCTGAAATGCCAATTATAGTGCCAGAAATGCCAATTATAGTGCCTTTAATGCCAAATATTATGTCTGAAATACCAATTTTAGTGCCCTAAATGCCAATTATAGCGCCTGAAATGCCAAATATAGTGCCTGAAATGCCAATTATAATGTCTGAAATGCCAATTATAGTGCCAGAAATGCCAATTATAGTGCCTTAAATGCCAAATATTATGTCTGAAATGCCAATTTTAGTGCCCTAAATGCCAATTATAGTGCCTGAAATGCCAATTATAGTGCCTTAAATGCCAATTAAAATGTCTGAATTACTAATTATAGCGCCTAAAATGCCAAATATAGTGCCTGAAATGCCAATTATAATGTCTGAAATGCCAATTATAAGAGTTAATTGTTAATATTTTATTAGTATCTATGACAAAAATATCGAAATGTAAAATCGATTGTTGTTATTTTATAAAATTATCCAAATATTTAGAGTTGATTGTTAATATTTTATAAGTATCCATGTCAAAAATATCTAAATATTTGAAATTGATTGTTATAGTTTTAAAAATATCTAAATTATTACAGTTATTTGTTAATATTTTATAGTGCCTAAAATGCAAAATATTAAGACTGAAATGCCTATTTTAGTGCCTGATATGCCAATTATAGTGCCTGAAATGCCAATTATAATGTCTGAAATGCCAATTATAGTGCCAGAAATGCCAATTATAATGTTTGAAATGCCAATTATAGTGCCAGAAATGTCAATTATAGTGCCTTAAATGCCAAATATTATGTCTGAAATGCCAATTTTAGTGCCCTAAATGCCAATTATAGCGCCTTAAATGCCAAAAATAGTGTCTGAAATGCCAATTATAATAGGATGTTGATAGTTGGGGGTGCAGTCAAGAAAACACGCAAAAATAGGTGAAATTATTTTATTTTAAGTGCCGACGTTTCGACCTACTATGTAGGTCATCTTCAGGGCTATGAGAAAACAGACAAAAAACAGAATAGACTGTAAAAATACATAAAATAGAGGTACAGAAGAATTAACAAAAAGTAGAGATATAAAAAAATGATATATAATGAAAGGATATATGAAGGTATATGAATATATATATACATAATATATATATATAATAATGTATATAGGTGTATGAATAAAGATGATTACATGGTAGATGGATAGAAAGGTGATAATGCAAAAAAATACAAAGAGAGCAATGAAGTTAAACAGAAAAAAAATTAAATGAAAAAGATATGAATATAATGAGTATGGACAATTTAGTATAATAAAGATAGAAATGTATTGCAAAGGAAACAATAGTATGAAAATGGACTCATGGGGAGTATCATAAGTGCAATGAGAGAACATGAATTAGTAATTAGTTTAATTCATGTTCTCTCATTGCACTTATGATACTCCCCATGAGTCCATTTTCATACTATTGTTTCCTTTGCAATACATTTCTATCTTTATTATACTAAATTGTCCATACTCATTATATTCATATCTTTTTCATTTAATTTTTTTTCTGTTTAACTTCATTGCTCTCTTTGTATTTTTTTGCATTATCACCTTTCTATCCATCTACCATGTAATCATCTTTATTCATACACCTATATACATTATTATATATATATATTATGTATATATATATTCATATACCTTCATATATCCTTTCATTATATATCATTTTTTTATATCTCTACTTTTTGTTAATTTTTCTGTACCTCTATTTTATGTATTTTTACAGTCTATTCTGTTTTTTGTCTGTTTTCTCATAGCCCTGAAGATGACCTACATAGTAGGTCGAAACGTCGGCACTTAAAATAAAATAGTTTCACCTATTTTTGCGTGTTTTCTTGACTGCACCCCCAACTATCAACATCCTATTATAGTACCCACAGTCAACTATTTCTTTCTCACCCAATTATAATATCTGAAATGCCAATTATAATGTCTGAAATGCCAATTATAGTGCCTGAAATGCCAATTATAATGTCTGAAATGCCAATTTTAGTGCCAGAAATGCCAATTATAATGTCTGAAATGCCAATTATAGTGCCAGAAATGCCAATTATAGTGCCTTAAATGCTAAATATTATGTCTGAAATACCAATTTTAGTGCCCTAAATGCCAATTATAGTGCCTAAAATGCCTATTTCAGGTATTTAAATGCCAATTATAGTGCCTTAAATGCCAAATATAGTGTCTGAAATGCCAATTATAGTGGCTTAAATGCCAAATATAATGTCTGAAAAGCCAATAATAATGTATGAAATGCCAAATATAAAGTCTGAAAAGCCAACTATAGTGCCTAAAATGCAAAATATTAAGTCTGAAATGCCAATTTTAGTGCCTGAAATGCCAATTATAGTGCCTGAAATGCCAATTATAATGTCTGAAATGCCAATTATAAGAGTTAATTGTTAATATTTTATTAGTATCTATGACAAAAATATCGAAATGTAAAATCGATTGTTGTTATTTTATAAAATTATCCAAATATTTAGAATTGATTGTTAATATTTTATAAGTATCCATGTCAAAAATATCTAAATATTTGAAATTGATTGTTATAGTTTTAAAAATATCTAAATTATTACAATTATTTGTTAATATTTTATAGTGTCTGAAATGCCAATTATAGTGCCTAAAATGCCTATTATATTACCTTAAATGCCAATTATAGTGCCTTAAATGCCAATTATAGTGTATGAAATGCCAATTATAGTGGCTTAAATGCCAAATATAATGTCTGAAATGCCAATTTTAGTGCCTGAAATGCCAATTATAGTGCCTGAAATGCCAATTATAATGTCTGAAATGCCAATTATAGTTCCAGAAATGCCAATTATAATGTCTGAAATGCCAATTATAGTGCCAGAAATGCCAATTATAGTGCCTTAAATGCCAAATATTATGTCTGAAATACCAATTTTAGTGCCCTAAATGCCAATTATAGTGCCTAAAATGCCTATTTCAGGTATTTAAATGCCAATTATAGTGCCTTAAATGCCAAATATAGTGTCTGAAATGCCAATTATAGTGGCTTAAATGCCAAATATAATGTCTGAAAAGCCAATAATAATGTATGAAATGCCAAATATAAAGTCTGAAAAGCCAACTATAGTGCCTAAAATGCAAAATATTAAGTCTGAAATGCCAATTTTAGTGCCTGAAATGCCAATTATAATGTCTGAAATGCCAATTATAGTGCCAGAAATGCCAATTATAGTGCCTTAAATGCCAAATATTATGTCTGAAATACCAATTTTAGTGCCCTAAATGCCAATTATAGCGCCTGAAATGCCAAATATAGTGCCTGAAATGCCAATTATAATGTCTGAAATGCCAATTATTGTGCCAGAAATGCCAATTATAGTGCCAGAAATGCCAATTATAGTGCCTTAAATGCCAAATATTATGTCTGAAATGCCAATTTTAGTGCCCTAAATGCCAATTATAGCGCCTTAAATGCCAAAAATAGTGCCTGAAATGCCAATTATAATATCTGAAATGCCAATTATAATGCCAGAAATGCCAATTATAATGTCTGAAATGCCAATTATAGTGCCTGAAATGCCAATGATAATGTCTGAAATGCCAATTTTAGTGCCAGAAATGCCAATTATAATGTCTGAAATGCCAATTATAGTGCCAGAAATGCCAATTATAGTGCCTTAAATGCCAAATATTATGTCTGAAATGCCAATTTTAGTGCTCTAAATGCCAATTATAGTGCCTGAAATGCCAATTATAGTGCCTTAAATGCCAATTAAAATGTCTGAATTACTAATTATAGCACCTGAAATGCCAAATATAGTGCCTGAAATGCCAATTATAATGTCTGAAATGCCAATTATAAGAGTTAATTGTTAATATTTTATTAGTATCTATGACAAAAATATCGAAATGTAAAATCGATTGTTGTTATTTTATAAAATTATCCAAATATTTAGAGTTGATTGTTAATATTTTATAAGTATCCATGTCAAATATATCTAAATATTTTAAATTGATTGTTATAGTTTTAAAAATATCTAAATTATTACAGTTATTTGTTAATATTTTATAGTGTCTGAAATGCCAATTATAGTGCCTAAAATGCCAAAATTAGTGCCTGAAATGCCAATTATAATATATGAAATGCCAAAAATAGTGCCTGAAATGCCAATTATAATATATAAATGCCAATTATAATGCCAGAAATGCCAATTATAATGTCTAAAATGCAAATTATAGTGCCTGAAATGCCAATTATAATTGCCAATTTTAGTGCCAGAAATGCCAATTAAAATGTCTGAATTACTAATTATAGCGCCTGAAATGCCAATTATAGTGCCAGAAATGCCAATTATAGTGCCAGAAATGCCAATTATAGTGCCTTAAATGCCAAATATTATGTCTGAAATGCCAATTTTAGTGCCCTAAATGCCAATTATAGCGCCTTAAATGCCAAAAATAGTGCCTGAAATGCCAATTATAATATCTGAAATGCCAATTATAATGCCAGAAATGCCAAATATAGTGCCTGAAATGCCAATTATAATGTCTGAAATGCCAATTATAGTGCCAGAAATGCCAATTATAGTGCCTTAAATGCCAAATAGTATGTCTGAAATGCCAATTTTAGTGCCCTAAATGCCAATTATAGTGCCTGAAATGCCAATTATAGTGCCTTAAATGCCAATTAAAATGTCTGAATTACTAATTATAGCACCTGAAATGCCAAATATAGTGCCTGAAATGCCAATTATAATGTCTGAAATGCCAATTATAAGAGTTAATTGTTAATATTTTATTAGTATCTATGACAAAAATATCGAAATGTAAAATCGATTGTTGTTATTTTATAAAATTATCCAAATATTTAGAGTTGATTGTTAATATTTTATAAGTATCCATGTCAAAAATATCTAAATATTTGAAATTGATTGTTATTGTTTTAAAAAAATCTAAATTATTACAGTTATTTGTTAATATTTTATAGTGTCTGAAATGCCAATTATAGTGCCTAAAATGCCTATTTTAGTACCTTAAATGCCGATTATAGTGCCCTAAATGCCAATTATAGCGCCTTAAATGCCAAAAATAGTGCCTGAAATGCCAATTATAATATATGAAATGCCAATTATAATGCCAGAAATGCCAATTATAATGTCTGAAATGCCAATTATAGTGCCTGAAATGCCAATTATAATTGCCAATTTTAGTGCCAGAAATGCCAATTAAAATGTCTGAATTACTAATTATAGCGCCAGAAATGCCAAATATAGTGCCTGAAATGCCAATTATAATGTCTGAAATGCCAATTATAAGAGTTAATTGTTAATATTTTATTAGTATCTATGACAAAAATATCGAAATGTAAAATCGATTGTTGTTATTTTATAAAATTATTTAAATATTTAGAGTTGATTGTTAATATTTTATAAGTATCCATGTCAAAAATATCTAAATATTTGAAATTGATTGTTATAGTTTTAAAAATATCTAAATTATTACAGTTATTTGTTAATATTTTATAGTGTCTGAAATGCCAATTATAGTGCCAGAAATACCAATTATAGTGCCTTAAATGCCAAATATTATGTCTGAAATGCCAATTTTAGTGCCCTAAATGCCAATTATAGCGCCTTAAATGCCAAAAATAGTGCCTGAAATGCCAATTATAATGTCTGAAATGCCAATTATAGTGCCAGAAATGCCAATTATAATGTTTGAAATGCCAATTATAGTGCCAGAAATGCCAATTATAGTGCCTTAAATGCCAAATATTATGTCTGAAATGCCAATTTTAGTGCCCTAAATGCCAATTATAGCGCCTTAAATGCCAAAAATAGTGCCTGAAATGCCAATTATAATATTTGAAATGCCAATTATAATGCCAGAAATGCCAATTATAATGTCTGAAATGCCAATTATAGTGCCTGAAATGCCAATTATAATGTCTGAAATGCCAATTTTAGTGTCAGAAATGCCAATTATAATGTCTGAAATGCCAATTATAGTGCCAGAAATGCCAATTATAGTGCCTTAAATGCCAAATATTATGTCTGAAATACCAATTTTAGTGCCCTAAATGCCAATTATAGCGCCTGAAATGCCAAATATAGTGCCTGAAATGCCAATTATAATGTCTGAAATGCCAATTATAGTGCCAGAAATGCCAATTATAATGCCTTAAATGCCAAATATTATGTCTGAAATGCCAATTTTAGTGCCCTAAATGCCAATTATAGTGCCTGAAATGCCAATTATAGTGATTTAAATGCCAATTAAAATGTCTGAATTACTAATTATAGCGCCTAAAATGCCAAATATAGTGCCTGAAATGCCAATTATAATGTCTGAAATGCCAATTATAAGAGTTAATTGTTAATATTTTATTAGTATCTATGACAAAAATATCGAAATGTAAAATCGATGGTTGTTATTTTATAAAATTATCCAAATATTTAGAGTTGATTGTTAATATTTTATAAGTATCCATGTCAAAAATATCTAAATATTTGAAATTGATTGTTATAGTTTTAAAAATATCTGAATTATTACAGTTATTTGTTAATATTTTATAGTGCCTAAAATGCAAAATATTAAGACTGAAATGCCTATTTTAGTGGCTGATATGCCAATTATAGTGCCTGAAATGCCAATTATAATGTCTGAAATGCCAATTATAGTGCCAGAAATGCCAATTATAATGTTTGAAATGCCAATTATAGTGCCAGAAATGTCAATTATAGTGCCTTAAATGCCAAATATTATGTCTGAAATGCCAATTTTAGTGCCCTAAATGCCAATTATAGCGCCTTAAATGCCAAAAATAGTGTCTGAAATGCCAATTATAATATCTGAAATGCCAATTATAATGTCTGAAATGCCAATTATAGTGCCTGAAATGCCAATTATAATGTCTGAAATGCCAATTTTAGTGCCAGAAATGCCAATTATAATGTCTGAAATGCCAATTATAGTGCCAGAAATGCCAATTATAGTGCCTTAAATGCTAAATATTATGTCTGAAATACCAATTTTAGTGCCCTAAATGCCAATTATAGTGCCTAAAATGCCTATTTCAGGTATTTAAATGCCAATTATAGTGCCTTAAATGCCAAATATAGTGTCTGAAATGCCAATTATAGTGGCTTAAATGCCAAATATAATGTCTGAAAAGCCAATAATAATGTATGAAATGCCAAATATAAAGTCTGAAAAGCCAACTATAGTGCCTAAAATGCAAAATATTAAGTCTGAAATGCCAATTTTAGTGCCTGAAATGCCAATTATAGTGCCTGAAATGCCAATTATAATGTCTGAAATGCCAATTATAAGAGTTAATTGTTAATATTTTATTAGTATCTATGACAAAAATATCGAAATGTAAAATCGATTGTTGTTATTTTATAAAATTATCCAAATATTTAGAGTTGATTGTTAATATTTTATAAGTTTCCATGTCAAAAATATCTAAATATTTGAAATTGATTGTTATAGTTTTAAAAATATCTAAATTATTACAATTATTTGTTAATATTTTATAGTGTCTGAAATGCCAATTATAGTGCCTAAAATGCCTATTATATTACCTTAAATGCCAATTATAGTGCCTTAAATGCCAATTATAGTGTATGAAATGCCAATTATAGTGGCTTAAATGCCAAATATAATGTCTGAAATGCCAATTTTAGTGCCTGAAATGCCAATTATAGTGCCTGAAATGCCAATTATAATGTCTGAAATGCCAATTATAGTTCCAGAAATGCCAATTATAATGTCTGAAATGCCAATTATAGTGCCAGAAATGCAAATTTTAGTGCCTTAAATGCCAAATATAATGTCTGAAATGCCAATTTTAGTGCCCTAAATGCCAATTATAGCGCCTTAAATGCCAAAAATAGTGCCTGAAATGCCAATTATAATATATGAAATGCCAATTATAATGTCTGAAATGCCAATTTTAGTGCAAGATATGCCAATTATAATGTCTGAAATGCCAATTATAGTGCCAGAAATGCCAATTATAGTGCCTTAAATGCCAAATATTATGTCTGAAATACCAATTTTAGTGCCCTAAATGCCAATTATAGTGCCTAAAATGCCTATTTCAGTAATTTAAATGCCAATTATAGTGCCTTAAATGCCAAATATAGTGTCTGAAATGCCAATTATAGTGGCTTAAATGCCAAATATAATGTCTGAAAAGCCAATAATAATGTAAGAAATGCCAAATATAAAGTCTGAAAAGCCAACTATAGTGCCTAAAATGCAAAATATTAACACTGAAATGCCTATTTTAGTGCCTGATATGCCAATTATAGTGCCTGAAATGCCAATTATAATGTCTGAAATGCCAATTATAGTGCCAGAAATGCCAATTATAATGTTTGAAATGCCAATTATAGTGCCAGAAATGCCAATTATAGTGCCTTAAATGCCAAATATTATGTCTGAAATGCCAATTATAGCGCCTTAAATGCCAAAAATAGTGCCTGAAATGCCAATTATAATATATGAAATGCCAATTATAATGCCAGAAATGCCAATTATAATGTCTGAAATGCCAATTATAGTGCCTGAAATGCCAATTATAATGTCTGAAATGCCAATTTTAGTGCCAGAAATGCCAATTATAATGTCTGAAATGCCAATTATAGTGTCAGAAATGCCAATTATAGTGCCTTAAATGCCAATTATAGTGGCTTAAATGCCTATTTCAGTAATTTAAATGCCAATTATTGTGCCTTAAATGCCAAATATAGTGTCTGAAATGACAATTATAGTGGCTTAAATGCCAAATATAATGTCTGAAAAGCAACTATAGTGCCTAAAATGCAAAATATTAAGTCTGAAATGCCAATTTTAGTTCCTGAAATTCCAATTATAGTGCCTGAAATGCCAATTATAATGTCTGAAATTCCAATTATAGTGCCAGAAATGCCAATTATAATGTTTGAAATGCCAATTATAGTGCCACAAATGCCAATTATAGTGCCTTTAATGCCAAATATTATGTCTGAAATGCCAATTTTATTGCCCTAAATGCCAATTATAGCGCCTTAAATGCCAAAAATAGTGCCTGAAATGCCAATTATAATATCTGAAATGCCAATTATAATGCCAGAAATGCCAAATATAGTGCCTGAAATGCCAATTATAATGTCTGAAATGCCAATTATAGTGCCAGAAATGCCAATTATAGTGCCTTAAATGCCAAATATTATGTCTGAAATGCCAATTTTAGTGCCCTAAATGCCAATTATAGTGCCTGAAATGCCAATTATAGTGCCTTAAATGCCAATTAAAATGTCTGAATTACTAATTATAGCACCTGAAATGCCAAATATAGTGCCTGAAATGCCAATTATAATGTCTGAAATGCCAATTATAAGAGTTAATTGTTAATATTTTATTAGTATCTATGACAAAAATATCGAAATGTAAAATCGATTGTTGTTATTTTATAAAATTATCCAAATATTTAGAGTTGATTGTTAATATTTTATAAGTATCCATGTCAAAAATATCTAAATATTTGAAATTGATTGTTATAGTTTTAAAAATATCTAAATTATTACAGTTATTTGTTAATATTTTATAGTGTCTGAAATGCCAATTATAGTGCCTAAAATGCCTATTTTAGTACCTTAAATGCCGATTATAGTGCCCTAAATGCCAATTATAGCGCCTTAAATGCCAAAAATAGTGCCTGAAATGCCAATTATAATATATGAAATGCCAATTATAATGCCAGAAATGCCAATTATAATGTCTGAAATGCCAATTATAGTGCCTGAAATGCCAATTATAATGTCTGAAATGCCAATTTTAGTGCCAGAAATGCCAATTATAATGTCTGAAATGCCAATTATAGTGTCAGAAATGCCAATTATAGTGCCTTAAATGCCAATTATAGTGGCTTAAATGCCTATTTCAGTAATTTAAATGCCAATTATAGTGCCTTAAATGCCAAATATAGTGTCTGAAATGACAATTATAGTGGCTTAAATGCCAAATATAATGTCTGAAAAGCAACTATAGTGCCTAAAATGCAAAATATTAAGTCTGAAATGCCAATTTTAGTTCCTGAAATTCCAATTATAGTGCCTGAAATGCCAATTATAATGTCTGAAATTCCAATTATAGTGCCAGAAATGCCAATTATAATGTTTGAAATGCCAATTATAGTGCCACAAATGCCAATTATAGTGCCTTAAATGCCAAATATTATGTCTGAAATGCCAATTTTATTGCCCTAAATGCCAATTATAGCGCCTTAAATGCCAAAAATAGTGCCTGAAATGCCAATTATAATATCTGAAATGCCAATTATAATGCCAGAAATGCCAAATATAGTGCCTGAAATGCCAATTATAATGTCTGAAATGCCAATTATAGTGCCAGAAATGCCAATTATAGTGCCTTAAATGCCAAATATTATGTCTGAAATGCCAATTTTAGTGCCCTAAATGCCAATTATAGTGCCTGAAATGCCAATTATAGTGCCTTAAATGCCAATTAAAATGTCTGAATTACTAATTATAGCACCTGAAATGCCAAATATAGTGCCTGAAATGCCAATTATAATGTCTGAAATGCCAATTATAAGAGTTAATTGTTAATATTTTATTAGTATCTATGACAAAAATATCGAAATGTAAAATCGATTGTTGTTATTTTATAAAATTATCCAAATATTTAGAGTTGATTGTTAATATTTTATAAGTATCCATTTCAAAAATATCTAAATATTTGAAATTGATTGTTATAGTTTTAAAAATATCTAAATTATTACAGTTATTTGTTAATATTTTATAGTGTCTGAAATGCCAATTATAGTGCCTAAAATGCCTATTATAGTACCTTAAATGCCAATTATAGTGCCCTAAATGCCAATTATAGCGCCTTAAATGCCAAAAATAGTGCCTGAAATGCCAATTATAATATATGAAATGCCAATTATAATGCCAGAAATGCCAATTATAATGTCTGAAATGCCAATTATAGTGCCTGAAATGCCAATTATAATGGCCAATTTTAGTGCCAGAAATGCCAATTAAAATGTCTGAATTACTAATTATAGCGCATGAAATGCCAAATATAGTGCCTGAAATGCCAATTATAATGTCTGAAATGCCAATTATAAGAGTTAATTGTTAATATTTTATTAGTATCTATGACAAAAATATCGAAATGTAAAATCGATTGTTGTTATTTTATAAAATTATTTAAATATTTAGAGTTGATTGTTAATATTTTATAAGTATCCATGTCAAAAATATCTAAATATTTGAAATTGATTGTTATAGTTTTAAAAATATCTAAATTATTACAGTTATTTGTTAATATTTTATAGTGTCTGAAATGCCAATTATAGTGCCAGAAATGCCAATTATAGTGTCTGTAATACCAATTTTAGTGCCCTAAATGCCAATTATAGTGCCTAAAATACCTATTTCAGGTATTTAAATGCCAATTATAGTGCCTTAAATGCCAAATATAGTGTCTGAAATGCCAATTATAGCGCCTTAAATGCCAAAAATAGTGCCTGAAATGCCAATTATAATATCTGAAATGCCAATTATAATGCCAGAAATGCCAAATATAGTGCCTGAAATGCCAATTATAATGTCCGAAATGCCAATTATAGTGCCAGAAATGCCAATTATAGTGCCTTAAATGCCAAATATTATGTCTGAAATGCCAATTTTAGTGCCCTAAATGCCAATTATAGTGCCTGAAATGCCAATTATAGTGCCTTAAATGCCAATTATAATGTCTGAAATGCCAATTATAGTGCCAGAAATGCCAATTATAATGTCTGAAATGCCAATTATAGTGCCAGAAATGCCAATTATAGTGCCTTAAATGCCAAATATTATGTCTGAAATACCAATTTTAGTGTCCTAAATGCCAATTATAGCGCCTGAAATGCCAAATATAGTGCCTGAAATGCCAATTATAATGTCTGAAATGCCAATTATAGTGCCAGAAATGCCAATTATAGTGCCTTAAATGCCAAATATTATGTCTGAAATGCCAATTTTAGTGCCCTAAATGCCAATTATAGTGCCTGAAATGCCAATTATAGTGCCTTAAATGCCAATTAAAATGTCTGAATTACTAATTATAGCGCCTAAAATGCCAAATATAGTGCCTGAAATGCCAATTATAATGTCTGAAATGCCAAATATTATGTCTGAAATACCAATTTTAGTGCCCTAAATGCCAATGATAGTGCCTAAAATTCCTATTTCAGGTATTTAAATGCCAATTATAGTGCCTTAAATGCCAAATATAGTGTCTGAAATGCCAATTATAGTGGCTTAAATGCCAAATATAATGTCTGAAAAGCCAAAAATAATGTATGAAATGCCAAATATAAAGTCTGAAAAGCCAACTATAGTGCCTAAAATGCAAAATATTATGTCTGAAATGCCAATTTTAGTGCCTGAAATGCCAATTATAGTGCCTGAAATGCCAATTATAATGTCTGAAATGCCAATTATAGTGCCAGAAATGCCAATTATAATGTTTGAAATGCCAATTATAGTGCCAGAAATGCCAATTATAGTGTCTTAAATGCCAAATATTATGTCTGAAATGCCAATTTTAGTGCCCTAAATGCCAATTATAGCGCCTTAAATGCCAAAAATAGTGCCTGAAATGCCAATTATAATATCTGAAATGCCAATTATAATGCCAGAAATGCCAATTATAATGTCTGAAATGCCAATTATAGTGCCTGAAATGCCAATTATAATGTCTGAAATGCCAATTTTAGTGCCAGAAATGCCAATTATAATGTCTGAAATGCCAATTATAGTGCCAGAAATGCCAATTATAGTGCCTTAAATGCCAAATATTATGTCTGAAATACCAATTTTAGTGCCCTAAATGCCAATTATAGCGCCTGAAATGCCAAATATAGTGCCTGAAATGCCAATTATAATGTCTGAAACGCCAATTATAGTGCCAGAAATTCCAATTATAGTGCCTTATATGCCAAATATTATGTCTGAAATGCCAATTTTAGTGCCCTAAATGCCAATTATAGTGCCTGAAATGCCAATTAAAATGTCTGAATTACTAATTATAGCGCCTAAAATGCCAAATATAGTGCCTGAAATGCCAATTATAATGTCTGAAATGCCAATTATAAGAGTTAATTGTTAATATTTTATTAGTATCTATGACAAAAATATCGAAATGTAAAATCGATTGTTGTTATTTTATAAAATTATCCAAATATTTAGAGTTGAATGTTAATATTTTATAAGTATCCATGTCAAAAATATCTAAATATTTGAAATTGATTGTTATAGTTTTAAAAATATCTAAATTATTACAGTTATTTGTTAATATTTTATAGTGTCTGAAATGCCAATTATAGTGCCTAAAATGCCTATTTTAGTACCTTAAATGCCGATTATAGTGCCCTAAATGCCAATTATAGCGCCTTAAATGCCAAAAATAGTGCCTAAAATGCCAATTATAATATTTGAAATGCCAATTATAATGCCAGAAATGCCAATTATAATGTCTGAAATGCCAATTATAGTGCCTGAAATGCCAATTATAATGTCTGAAATGCCAATTTTAGTGCCAGAAATGCCAATTATAATGTCTGAAATGCCAATTATAGTGTCAGAAATGCCAATTATAGTGCCTTAAATGCCAAATATTATGTCTAAAATACCAATTTTAGTGCCCTAAATGCCAATTATAGTGCCTAAAATTCCTATTTCAGTAATTTAAATGCCAATTATAGTGCCTTAAATGCCAATTATAGTGGCTTAAATGCCTATTTCAGTAATTTAAATGCCAATTATAGTGCCTTAAATGCCAAATATAGTGTCTGAAATGCCAATTATAGTGGCTTAAATGCCAAATATAATGTCTGAAAAGCCAATAATAATGTATGAAATGCCAAATATAAAGTCTGAAAAGCAACTATAGTGCCTAAAATGCAAAATATTAAGTCTGAAATGCCAATTTTAGTGCCTGAAATTCCAATTATAGTGCCTGAAATGCCAATTATAATGTCTGAAATTCCAATTATAGTGCCAGAAATGCCAATTATAATGTTTGAAATGCCAATTATAGTGCCAGAAATGCATATTATAGTGCCTCAAATGCCAAATATTATGTCTGAAATACCAATTTTAGTGCCCTAAATGCCAATTATAGTGCTTAAAATGCCTATTTCAGGTATTTAAATGCCAATTATAGTGCCTTAAATGCCAAATATAGTGTCTGAAATGCCAATTATAGCGCCTTAAATGCCAAAAATAGTGTCTGAAATGCCAATTATAATATCTGAAATGCCAATTATAATGCCAGAAATGCCAAATATAGTGCCTGAAATGCCAATTATAATGTCCGAAATGCCAATTATAGTGCCAGAAATGCCAATTATAGTGCCTTAAATGCAAAATATTAAGTCTGAAATGCCAATTATAGTGCCTTAAATGCCAATTAAAATGTCTGAATTACTAATTATAAAACCTGAAAAATACCTGAAATGCCAAATATAGTGCCTGAAATGCCAATTATAATGTCTGAAATGCCAATTATAAGAGTTAATTGTTAATATTTTATTAGTATCTATGACAAAAATATCGAAATGTAAAATCGATTGTTGTTATTTTATAAAATTATACAAATATTTAGAGTTGATTGTTAATATTTTATAAGTATCCATGTCAAAAAAATCTAAATATTTGAAATTGATTGTTATAGTTTTAAAAATATCTAAATTATTACAGTTATTTGTTAATATTTTATAGTGTCTGAAATGCCAATTATAGTGCCTAAAATGCCTATTTTAGTACCTTAAATGCCGATTATAGTGCCAGAAATGCCAATTATAGTGCCTTAAATGCCAAATATTATGTCTGAAATGCCAATTTTAGTGCCCTAAATGCCAATTATAGCGCCTTAAATGCCAAAAATAGTGCCTGAAATGCCAATTATAATATCTGAAATGCCAATTATAATGCCAGAAATGCCAATTATAATGTCTGAAATGCCAATTTTAGTGCCAGAAATGCCAATTATAATGTCTGAAATGCCAATTATAAGAGTTAATTGTTAATATTTTATTAGTATCTATGACAAAAATATCGAAATGTAAAATCGATTGTTGTTATTTTATAAAATTATCCAAATATTTAGAGTTGATTGTTAATATTTTATAAGTATCCATGTCAAAAAAATCTAAATATTTGAAATTGATTGTTATAGTTTTAAAAATATCTAAATTATTACAGTTATTTGTTAATATTTTATAGTGTCTGAAATGCCAATTATAGTGCCTAAAATGCCTATTTTAGTACCTTAAATGCCGATTATAGTGCCAGAAATGCCAATTATAGTGCCTTAAATGCCAAATATTATGTCTGAAATGCCAATTTTAGTGCCCTAAATGCCAATTATAGCGCCTTAAATGCCAAAAATAGTGCCTGAAATGCCAATTATAATATCTGAAATGCCAATTATAATGCCAGAAATGCCAATTATAATGTCTGAAATGCCAATTATAGTGCCTGAAATGTCAATTATAATGTCTGAAATGCCAATTTTAGTGCCAGAAATGCCAATTATAATGTCTGAAATGCCAATTATAGTGCCAGAAATGCCAATTATAGTGCCTTAAATGCCAAATATTATGTCTGAAATACCAATTTTAGTGCCCTAAATGCCAATTATAGCGCCTGAAATGCCAAATATAGTGCCTGAAATGCCAATTATAATGTCTGAAATGCCAATTATAATGTCTGAAATGCCAATTATAGTGCCAGAAATGCCAATTATAGTGCCTTAAATGCCAAATATTATGTCTGAAATGCCAATTTTAGTGCCCTAAATGCCAACTATAGTGCCTGAAATGCCAATTATAGTGCCTTAAATGCCAATTAAAATGTCTGAATTACTAATTATAGCGCCTAAAATGCCAAATATAGTGCCTGAAATGCCAATTATAATGTCTGAAATGCCAATTATAAGAGTTAATTGTTAATATTTTATTAGTATTTATGACAAAAATATCGAAATGTAAAATCGATTGTTGTTATTTTATAAAATTATCCAAATATTTAGAGTTGATTGTTAATATTTTATAAGTATCCATGTCAAAAATATCTAAATATTTGAAATTTATTGTTATAGTTTTAAAAATATCTAAATTATTACAGTTATTTGTTAATATTTTATAGTGTCTGAAATGCCAATTATAGTGCCTAAAATGCCTATTATAGTACCTTAAATGCCAATTATAGTGCCCTAAATGCCAATTATAGCGCCTTAAATGCCAAAAATAGTGCCTGAAATGCCAATTATAATATATGAAATGCCAATTCTAATGCCAGAAATGCCAATTATAATGTCTGAAATGCCAATTATAGTGCCTGAAATGCCAATTATAATTGCCAATTTTAGTGCCAGAAATGCCAATTAAAATGTCTGAATTACTAATTATAAAACCTGAAATGCCAAATATAGTGCCTGAAATGCCAATTATAATGTCTGAAATGCCAATTATAAGAGTTAATTGTTAATATTTTATTAGTATCTATGACAAAAATATCGAAATGTAAAATCGATTGTTGTTATTTTATAAAATTATTTAAATATTTAGAGTTGATTGTTAATATTTTATAAGTATCCATGTCAAAAATATCTAAATATTTGAAATTGATTGTTATAGTTTTAAAAATATCTAAATTATTACAGTTATTTGTTAATATTTTATAGTGTCTGAAATGCCAATTATAGTGCCAGAAATGCCAATTATAGTGCCTTAAATGCCAAATATTATGTCTGAAATGCCAATTTTAGTGCCCTAAATGCCAATTATAGCGCCTTAAATGCCAAAAATAGTGCCTGAAATGCCAATTATAATATCTGAAATGCCAATTATAATGCCAGAAATGCCAATTATAATGTCTGAAAGGCCAATTATAGTGCCTGAAATGCCAATTATAATGTCTGAAATGCCAATTTTAGTGCCAGAAATGCCAATTATAATGTCTGAAATGCCAATTATAAGAGTTAATTGTTAATATTTTATTAGTATCTATGACAAAAATATCGAAATGTAAAATCGATTGTTGTTATTTTATAAAATTATCCAAATATTTAGAGTTGATTGTTAATATTTTATAAGTATCCATGTCAAAAATATCTAAATATTTGAAATTGATTGTTATAGTTTTAAAAATATCTAAATTATTACAGTTATTTGTTAATATTTTATAGTGTCTGAAATGCCAATTATAGTGCCTAAAATGCCTATTATAGTACCTTAAATGCCAAATATTATGTCTGAAATGCCAATTTTAGTGCCCTAAATGCCAATTATAGCGCCTTAAATGCCAAAAATAGTGCCTGAAATGCCAATTATAATATCTGAAATGCCAATTATAATGCCAGAAATGCCAATTATAATGTCTGAAAGGCCAATTATAGTGCCTGAAATGCCAATTATAATGTCTGAAATGCCAATTTTAGTGCCAGAAATGCCAATTATAATGTCTGAAATGCCAATTATAAGAGTTAATTGTTAATATTTTATTAGTATCTATGACAAAAATATCGAAATGTAAAATCGATTGTTGTTATTTTATAAAATTATCCAAATATTTAGAGTTGATTGTTAATATTTTATAAGTATCCATGTCAAAAAAATCTAAATATTTGAAATTGATTGTTATAGTTTTAAAAATATCTAAATTATTACAGTTATTTGTTAATATTTTATAGTGTCTGAAATGCCAATTATAGTGCCTAAAATGCCTATTTTAGTACCTTAAATGCCGATTATAGTGCCAGAAATGCCAATTATAGTGCCTTAAATGCCAAATATTATGTCTGAAATGCCAATTTTAGTGCCCTAAATGCCAATTATAGCGCCTTAAATGCCAAAAATAGTGCCTGAAATGCCAATTATAATATCTGAAATGCCAATTATAATGCCAGAAATGCCAATTATAATGTCTGAAATGCCAATTATAGTGCCTGAAATGCCAATTATAATGTCTGAAATGCCAATTTTAGTGCCAGAAATGCCAATTATAATGTCTGAAATGCCAATTATAGTGCCAGAAATGCCAATTATAGTGCCTTAAATGCCAAATATTATGTCTGAAATACCAATTTTATCGAAATGTAAAATCGATTGTTGTTATTTTATAAAATTATCCAAATATTTAGAGTTGATTGTTAATATTTTATAAGTATCCATGTCAAAAAAATCTAAATATTTGAAATTGATTGTTATAGTTTTAAAAATATCTAAATTATTACAGTTATTTGTTAATATTTTATAGTGTCTGAAATGCCAATTATAGTGCCTAAAATGCCTATTTTAGTACCTTAAATGCCGATTATAGTGCCAGAAATGCCAATTATAGTGCCTTAAATGCCAAATATTATGTCTGAAATGCCAATTTTAGTGCCCTAAATGCCAATTATAGCGCCTTAAATGCCAAAAATAGTGCCTGAAATGCCAATTATAATATCTGAAATGCCAATTATAATGCCAGAAATGCCAATTATAATGTCTGAAATGCCAATTATAGTGCCTGAAATGCCAATTATAATGTCTGAAATGCCAATTTTAGTGCCAGAAATGCCAATTATAATGTCTGAAATGCCAATTATAGTGCCAGAAATGCCAATTATAGTGCCTTAAATGCCAAATATTATGTCTGAAATACCAATTTTATCGAAATGTAAAATCGATTGTTGTTATTTTATAAAATTATCCAAATATTTAGAGTTGATTGTTAATATTTTATAAGTATCCATGTCAAAAAAATCTAAATATTTGAAATTGATTGTTATAGTTTTAAAAATATCTAAATTATTACAGTTATTTGTTAATATTTTATAGTGTCTGAAATGCCAATTATAGTGCCTAAAATGCCTATTTTAGTACCTTAAATGCCGATTATAGTGCCAGAAATGCCAATTATAGTGCCTTAAATGCCAAATATTATGTCTGAAATGCCAATTTTAGTGCCCTAAATGCCAATTATAGCGCCTTAAATGCCAAAAATAGTGCCTGAAATGCCAATTATAATATCTGAAATGCCAATTATAATGCCAGAAATGCCAATTATAATGTCTGAAATGCCAATTATAGTGCCTGAAATGCCAATTATAATGTCTGAAATGCCAATTTTAGTGCCAGAAATGCCAATTATAATGTCTGAAATGCCAATTATAGTGCCAGAAATGCCAATTATAGTGCCTTAAATGCCAAATATTATGTCTGAAATACCAATTTTAGTGCCCTAAATGCCAATTATAGCAGTTATTTGTTAATATTTTATAGTGTCTGAAATTCCAAGTATAGTGCCTAAAATGCCTATTATAGTACCTTAAATGCCAATTATAGTGCCCTAAATGCCAATTATAGCGCCTTAAATGCCAAAAATAGTGCCTGAAATGCCAATTATAATATATGAAATGCCAATTATAATGCCAGAAATGCCAATTATAATGTCTGAAATGCCAATTATAGTGCCTGAAATGCCAATTATAATTGCCAATTTTAGTGCCAGAAATGCCAATTAAAATGTCTGAATTACTAATTATAAAACCTGAAAAATACCTGAAATGCCAAATATAGTGCCTGAAATGCCAATTATAATGTCTGAAATGCCAATTATAAGAGTTAATTGTTAATATTTTATTAGTATCTATGACAAAAATATCGAAATGTAAAATCGATTGTTGTTATTTTATAAAATTATCCAAATATTTAGAGTTGATTGTTAATATTTTATAAGTATCCATGTCAAAAAAATCTAAATATTTGAAATTGATTGTTATAGTTTTAAAAATATCTAAATTATTACAGTTATTTGTTAATATTTTATAGTGTCTGAAATGCCAATTATAGTGCCTAAAATGCCTATTTTAGTACCTTAAATGCCGATTATAGTGCCAGAAATGCCAATTATAGTGCCTTAAATGCCAAATATTATGTCTGAAATGCCAATTTTAGTGCCCTAAATGCCAATTATAGCGCCTTAAATGCCAAAAATAGTGCCTGAAATGCCAATTATAATATCTGAAATGCCAATTATAATGCCAGAAATGCCAATTATAATGTCTGAAATGCCAATTTTAGTGCCAGAAATGCCAATTATAATGTCTGAAATGCCAATTATAAGAGTTAATTGTTAATATTTTATTAGTATCTATGACAAAAATATCGAAATGTAAAATCGATTGTTGTTATTTTATAAAATTATCCAAATATTTAGAGTTGACTGTTAATATTTTATAAGTATCCATGTCAAAAAAATCTAAATATTTGAAATTGATTGTTATAGTTTTAAAAATATCTAAATTATTACAGTTATTTGTTAATATTTTATAGTGTCTGAAATGCCAATTATAGTGCCTAAAATGCCTATTTTAGTACCTTAAATGCCGATTATAGTGCCAGAAATGCCAATTATAGCGCCTTAAATGCCAAAAATAGTGCCTGAAATGCCAATTATAATATCTGAAATGCCAATTATAATGCCAGAAATGCCAATTATAATGTCTGAAATGCCAATTATAGTGCCTGAAATGCCAATTATAATGTCTGAAATGCCAATTTTAGTGCCAGAAATGCCAATTATAATGTCTGAAATGCCAATTATAGTGCCAGAAATGCCAATTATAGTGCCTTAAATGCCAAATATTATGTCTGAAATACCAATTTTAGTGCCCTAAATGCCAATTATAGCGCCTGAAATGCCAAATATAGTGCCTGAAATGCCAATTATAATGTCTGAAATGCCAATTATAGTGCCAGAAATGCCAATTATAGTGCCTTAAATGCCAAATATTATGTCTGAAATGCCAATTTTAGTGCCCTAAAGGCCAATTATAGTGCCTGAAATGCCAATTATAGTGCCTTAAATGCAAAATATTAAGTCTGAAATGCCAATTATAGTGCCTTAAATGCCAATTAAAATGTCTGAATTACTAATTATAAAACCTGAAAAATACCTGAAATGCCAAATATAGTGCCTGAAATGCCAATTATAATGTCTGATATGCCAATTATAAGAGTTAATTGTTAATATTTTATTAGTATCTATGACAAAAATATCGAAATGTAAAATCGATTGTTGTTATTTTATAAAATTATCCAAATATTTAGAGTTGATTGTTAATATTTTATAAGTATCCATGTCAAAAAAATCTAAATATTTGAAATTGATTGTTATAGTTTTAAAAATATCTAAATTATTACAGTTATTTGTTAATATTTTATAGTGTCTGAAATGCCAATTATAGTGCCTAAAATGCCTATTTTAGTACCTTAAATGCCGATTATAGTGCCAGAAATGCCAATTATAGTGCCTTAAATGCCAAATATTATGTCTGAAATGCCAATTTTAGTGCCCTAAATGCCAATTATAGCGCCTTAAATGCCAAAAATAGTGCCTGAAATGCCAATTATAATATCTGAAATGCCAATTATAATGCCAGAAATGCCAATTATAATGTCTGAAATGCCAATTATAGTGCCTGAAATGCCAATTATAATGTCTGAAATGCCAATTTTAGTGCCAGAAATGCCAATTATAATGTCTGAAATGCCAATTATAGTGCCAGAAATGCCAATTATAGTGCCTTAAATGCCAAATATTATGTCTGAAATACCAATTTTAGTGCCCTAAATGCCAATTATAGCGCCTGAAATGCCAAATATAGTGCCTGAAAGGCCAATTATAATGTCTGAAATGCCAATTATAATGTCTGAAATGCCAATTATAGTGCCAGAAATGCCAATTATAGTGCCTTAAATGCCAAATATTATGTCTGAAATGCCAATTTTAGTGCCCTAAATGCCAATTATAGTGCCTGAAATGCCAATTATAGTGCCTTAAATGCCAAATATTATGTCTGAAATACCAATTTTAGTGCCCTAAATGCCAATTATAGCGCCTGAAATGCCAAATATAGTGCCTGAAATGCCAATTATAATGTCTGAAATGCCAATTATAGTGCCAGAAATGCCAATTATAGTGCCTTAAATGCCAATTAAAATGTCTGAATTACTAATTATAGCGCCTAAAATGCCAAATATAGTGCCTGAAATGCCAA
This sequence comes from Troilus luridus, assembly GCA_964056705.1. NCBI lineage: Eukaryota > Metazoa > Arthropoda > Insecta > Hemiptera > Pentatomidae > Troilus > Troilus luridus. The sequence continues at coordinate 35,236 of CAXKTH010000239.1, forward strand.
TTATAATGTCTGAAATGCCAATTATAAGAGTTAATTGTTAATATTTTATTAGTATTTATGACAAAAATATCGAAATGTAAAATCGATTGTTGTTATTTTATAAAATTATCCAAATATTTAGAGTTGATTGTTAATATTTTATAAGTATCCATGTCAAAAATATCTAAATATTTGAAATTTATTGTTATAGTTTTAAAAATATCTAAATTATTACAGTTATTTGTTAATATTTTATAGTGTCTGAAATGCCAATTATAGTGCCTAAAATGCCTATTATAGTACCTTAAATGCCAATTATAGTGCCCTAAATGCCAATTATAGCGCCTTAAATGCCAAAAATAGTGCCTGAAATGCCAATTATAATATATGAAATGCCAATTATAATGCCAGAAATGCCAATTATAATGTCTGAAATGCCAATTATAGTGCCTGAAATGCCAATTATAATTGCCAATTTTAGTGCCAGAAATGCCAATTAAAATGTCTGAATTACTAATTATAAAACCTGAAAAATACCTGAAATGCCAAATATAGTGCCTGAAATGCCAATTATAATGTCTGAAATGCCAATTATAAGAGTTAATTGTTAATATTTTATTAGTATCTATGACAAAAATATCGAAATGTAAAATCGATTGTTGTTATTTTATAAAATTATTTAAATATTTAGAGTTGATTGTTAATATTTTATAAGTATCCATGTCAAAAATATCTAAATATTTGAAATTGATTGTTATAGTTTTAAAAATATCTAAATTATTACAGTTATTTGTTAATATTTTATAGTGTCTGAAATGCCAATTATAGTGCCAGAAATGCCAATTATAGTGCCTTAAATGCCAAATATTATGTCTGAAATGCCAATTTTAGTGCCCTAAATGCCAATTATAGCGCCTTAAATGCCAAAAATAGTGCCTGAAATGCCAATTATAATATCTGAAATGCCAATTATAATGCCAGAAATGCCAATTATAATGTCTGAAAGGCCAATTATAGTGCCTGAAATGCCAATTATAATGTCTGAAATGCCAATTTTAGTGCCAGAAATGCCAATTATAATGTCTGAAATGCCAATTATAAGAGTTAATTGTTAATATTTTATTAGTATCTATGACAAAAATATCGAAATGTAAAATCGATTGTTGTTATTTTATAAAATTATCCAAATATTTAGAGTTGATTGTTAATATTTTATAAGTATCCATGTCAAAAAAATCTAAATATTTGAAATTGATTGTTATAGTTTTAAAAATATCTAAATTATTACAGTTATTTGTTAATATTTTATAGTGTCTGAAATGCCAATTATAGTGCCTAAAATGCCTATTTTAGTACCTTAAATGCCGATTATAGTGCCAGAAATGCCAATTATAGTGCCTTAAATGCCAAATATGTCTGAAATGCCAATTTTAGTGCCCTAAATGCCAATTATAGCGCCTTAAATGCCAAAAATAGTGCCTGAAATGCCAATTATAATATCTGAAATGCCAATTATAATGCCAGAAATGCCAATTATAATGTCTGAAATGCCAATTATAGTGCCTGAAATGCCAATTATAATGTCTGAAATGCCAATTTTAGTGCCAGAAATGCCAATTATAATGTCTGAAATGCCAATTATAGTGCCAGAAATGCCAATTATAGTGCCTTAAATGCCAAATATTATGTCTGAAATACCAATTTTAGTGCCCTAAATGCCAATTATAGCGCCTGAAATGCCAAATATAGTGCCTGAAATGCCAATTATAATGTCTGAAATGCCAATTATAGTGCCAGAAATGGCAATTATAGTGCCTTAAATGCCAAATATTATGTCTGAAATGCCAATTTTAGTGCCCTAAATGCCAATTATAGTGCCTGAAATGCCAATTTTAGTGCCCTAAATGCCAAATATAGTGCCTGAAATGCCAATTATAATGTCTGAAATGCCAATTATAAGAGTTAATTGTTAATATATTAATAGTATCTATGACAAAAATATCGAAATGTAAAATCGATTGTTGTTATTTTATAAAATTATCCAAATATTTAGAGTTGATTGTTAATATTTGATAAGTATCCATGTCAAAAATATCTAAATATTTGAAATTGATTGTTATAGTTTTAAAAATATCTAAATTATTACAGTTATTTGTTAATATTTTATAGTGTCTGAAATGCCAATTATAGTGCTTAAAATGCCTATTTTAGTACCTTAAATGCCAATTATAGTGCCCTAAATGCCAATTATAGCGCCTTAAATGCCAAAAGTAGTGCCTGAAATGCCAATTATAATATATGAAATGCCAATTATAATGCCAGAAATGCCAATTATAATGTCTGAAATGCCAATTATAGTGCCTGAAATGCCAATTATAATGTCTGAAATGCCAATTTTAGTGCCAGAAATGCCAATTATAATGTCTGAAATACCAATTATAGTGTCAGAAATGCCAATTATAGTGCCTTAAATGCCAAATATTATGTCTAAAATACCAATTTTAGTGCCCTAAATGCCAATTATAGTGCCTAAAATGCCTATTTCAGTAATTTAAATGCCAATTATAGTGCCTTAAATGCCAAATATAGTGTCTGAAATGCCAATTATAGTGGCTTAAATGCCTATTTCAGTAATTAAAATGCCAATTATAGTGCCTTAAATGCCAAATATAGTGTCTGAAATGCCAATTATAGTGGCTTAAATGCCAATTAAAATGTCTGAATTACTAATTATAGCGCCTAAAATGCCAAATATAGTGCCTGAAATGCCAATTATAATGTCTGAAATGCCAATTATAAGAGTTAATTGTTAATATTTTATTAGTATCTATGACAAAAATATCGAAATGTAAAATCGATTGTTGTTATTTTATAAAATTATCCAAATATTTAGAGTTGATTGTTAATATTTTATAAGTATCCATGTCAAAAATATCTAAATATTTGAAATTGATTGTTATAGTTTTAAAAATATCTAAATTATTACAGTTATTTGTAATATTTTATAGTGTCTGAAATGCCAATTATAGTGCCTAAAATGCCTATTTTAGTACCTTAAATGCCGATTATAGTGCCCTAAATGCCAATTATAGCGCCTTAAATGCCAAAAATAGTGCCTGAAATGCCAATTATAATATATGAAATGCAAATTATAATGCCAGAAATGCCAATTATATTGTCTGAAATGCCAATTATAGTGCCTGAAATGCCAATTATAATGTCTGAAATGCCAATTTTAGTGCCAGAAATGCCAATTATAATGTCTGAAATGCCAATTATAGTGTCAGAAATGCCAATTATAGTGCCTTAAATGCCAAATATTATGTCTAAAATACCAATTTTAGTGCCCTAAATGCCAATTATAGTGCCTAAAATGCCTATTTCAGTAATTTAAATGCCAATTATAGTGCCTTAAATGCCAATTATAGTGGCTTAAATGCCTATTTCAGTAATTTAAATGCCAATTATAGTGCCTTAAATGCCAAATATAATGTCTGAAAAGCCAATAATAATGTATGAAATGCCAAATATAAAGTCTGAAAAGCAACTATAGTGCCTAAAATGCAAAATATTAAGTCTGAAATGCCAATTTTAGTGCCTGAAATTCCAATTATAGTGCCTGAAATGCCAATTATAATGTCTGAAATTCCAATTATAGTGCCAGAAATGCCAATTATAATGTTTGAAATGCCAATTATAGTGCCAGAAATGCCAATTATAGTGCCTTAAATGCCAAATATTATGTCTGAAATGCCAATTTTAGTGCCCTAAATGCCAATTATAGCGCCTTAAATGCCAAAAATAGTGCCTGAAATGCCAATTATAATGTCTGAAATGCCAATTATAGTGCCAGAAATGCCAATTATAGTGCCTTAAATGCCAAATATTATGTCTGAAATGCCAATTTTAGTGCCCTAAATGCCAATTATAGTGCCTGAAATGCCAATTATAGTGCCTTAAATGCCAATTAAAATGTCTGAATTACTAATTATAGCACCTGAAATGCCAAATATAGTGCCTGAAATGCCAATTATAATGTCTGAAATGCCAATTATAAGAGTTAATTGTTAATATTTTATTAGTATCTACGACAAAAATATCGAAATGTAAAATCGATTGTTGTTATTTTATAAAATTATCCAAATATTTAGAGTTGATTGTTAATATTTTATAAGTATCCATGTCAAAAATATCTAAATATTTGATATTGATTGTTATAGTTTTAAAAATATCTAAATTATTACAGTTATTTGTTAATATTTTATAGTGTCTGAAATGCCAATTATAGTGCCTAAAATGCCTATTATAGTAACTTAAATACCAATTATAGTGCCCTAAATGCCAATTATAGCGCCTTAAATGCCAAAAATAGTGCCTGAAATGCCAATTATAATATATGAAATGCCAATTATAATGCCAGAAATGCCAATTATAATGTCTGAAATGCCAATTATAGTGCCTGAAATGCCAATTATAATGTCTGAAATGCCAATTTTAGTGAAAGAAATGCCAATTAAAATGTCTGAATTACTAATTATAGCGCCTGAAATGCCAAATATAGTGCCTGCAATGCCAATTATAATGTCTGAAATGCCAATTATAAGAGTTAATTGTTAATATTTTATTAGTATCTATGACAAAAATATCGAAATGTAAAATCGATTGTTGTTATTTTATAAAATTATCCAAATATTTAGAGTTGATTGTTAATATTTTATAAGTATCCATGTCAAAAATATCTAAATATTTGAAATTGATTGTTATAGTTTTAAAAATATCTAAATTATTACAGTTATTTGTTAATATTTTATAGTGTCTGAAATGCCAATTATAGTGCCTAAAATGCCTATTATAGTACCTTAAATGCCAAATATTATGTCTGAAATGCCAATTTTAGTGCCCTAAATGCCAATTATAGTGCCTGAAATGCCAATTATAGTGCCTTAAATGCCAATTAAAATGTCTGAATTACTAATTATAGCGCCTGAAATGCCAATTATAATGCCAGAAATGCCAATTATAATGTCTGAAAGGCCAATTATAGTGCCTGAAATGCCAATTATAATGTCTGAAATGCCACTTATAGTGCCTGAAATGCCAATTATAATGTCTGAAATGCCAATTTTAGTGCCAGAAATGCCAATTATAATGTCTGAAATACCAATTATAGTGTCAGAAATGCCAATTATAGTGCCTTAAATGCCAAATATTATGTCTAAAATACCAATTTTAGTGCCCTAAATGCCAATTATGGTGCCTAAAATGCCTATTTCAGTAATTTAAATGCTAATTATAGTGCCTTAAATGCCAAATATAGTGTCTGAAATGCCAATTATAGTGGCTTAAATGCCTATTTCAGTAATTAAAATGCCAATTATAGTGCCTTAAATGCCAAATATAGTGTCTGAAATGCCAATTATAGTGGCTTAAATGCCAATTAAAATGTCTGAATTACTAATTATAGCGCCTAAAATGCCAAATATAGTGCCTGAAATGCCAATTATAATGTCTGAAATGCCAATTATAAGAGTTAATTGTTAATATTTTATTAGTATCTATGACAAAAATATCGAAATGTAAAATCGATTGTTGTTATTAAATAAAATTATCCAAATATTTAGAGTTGATTGTTAATATTTTATAAGTATCCATGTCAAAAATATCTAAATATTTGAAATTGATTGTTATAGTTTTAAAAATATCTAAATTATTACAGTTATTTGTTAATATTTTATAGTGTCTGAAATGCCAATTATAGTGCCTAAAATGCCTATTTTAGTACCTTAAATGCCGATTATAGTGCCCTAAATGCCAATTATAGCGCCTTAAATGCCAAAAATAGTGCCTGAAATGCCAATTATAATATATGAAATGCAAATTATAATGCCAGAAATGCCAATTATAATGTCTGAAATGCCAATTATAGTGCCTGAAATGCCAATTATAATGTCTGAAATGACAATTTTAGTGCCAGAAATGCCAATTATAATGTCTGAAATGCCAATTATAGTGTCAGAAATGCCAATTATAGTGCCTTAAATGCCAAATATTATGTCTAAAATACCAATTTTAGTGCCCTAAATGCCAATTATAGTGCCTAAAATGCCTATTTCAGTAATTTAAATGCCAATTATAGTGCCTTAAATGCCAATTATAGTGGCTTAAATGCCTATTTCAGTAATTTAAATGCCAATTATAGTGCCTTAAATGCCAAATATAGTGTCTGAAATGCCAATTATAGTGGCTTAAATGCCAAATATAATGTCTGAAAAGCCAATAATAATGTATGAAATGCCAAATATAAAGTCTGAAAAGCAACTATAGTGCCTAAAATGCAAAATATTAAGTCTGAAATGCCAATTTTAGTGCCTGAAATTCCAATTATAGTGCCTGAAATGCCAATTATAATGTCTGAAATTCCAATTATAGTGCCAGAAATGCCAATTATAATGTTTGAAATGCCAATTATAGTGCCTTAAATGCCAAATATTATGTCTGAAATGCCAATTTTAGTGCCCTAAATGCCAATTATAGCGCCTTAAATGCCAAAAATAGTGCCTGAAATGCCAATTATAATGTCTGAAATGCCAATTATAGTGCCAGAAATGGCAATTATAGTGCCTTAAATGCCAAATATTATGTCTGAAATGCCAATTTAAGTGCCCTAAATGCCAATTATAGTGCCTGAAATGCCAATTATAGTGCCTTAAATGCCAATTAAAATGTCTGAATTACTAATTATAGCACCTGAAATGCCAACTATAGTGCCTGAAATGCCAATTATAATGTCTGAAATGCCAATTATAAGAGTTAATTGTTAATATTTTATTAGTATCTATGACAAAAATATCGAAATGTAAAATCGATTGTTGTTATTTTATAAAATTATCCAAATATTTAGAGTTGATTGTTAATATTTTATAAGTATCCATGTCAAAAATATCTAAATATTTGAAATTGATTGTTATAGTTTTAAAAATATCTAAATTATTACAGTTATTTGTTAATATTTTATAGTGTCTGAAATGCCAATTATAGTGCCTAAAATGCCTATTATAGTACCTTAAATGTCAAATATTATGTCTGAAATGCCAATTTTAGTGCCCTAAATGCCAATTATAGTGCCTGAAATGCCAATTATAGTGCCTTAAATGCCAATTAAAATGTCTGAATTACTAATTATAGCGCCTGAAATGCCAATTATAATGCCAGAAATGCCAATTATAATGTCTGAAAGGCCAATTATAGTGCCTGAAATGCCAATTATAATGTCTGAAATGCCAATTTTAGTACCAGAAATGCCAATTATAATGTCTGAAATGCCAATTATAGTGCCAGAAATGCTAATTATAGTGCCTTAAATGCCAAATATTATGTCTGAAATACCAATTTTAGTGCCCTAAATGCCAATTATATCGCCTGAAATGCCAAATATAGTGCCTGAAATGCCAATTATAATGTCTGAAATGCAAATTATAGTGCCAGAAATGCTAATTATAGTGCCTTAAATGCCAAATATTATGTCTGAAATGCCAATTTTAGTGCCTGAAATGCCAATTATAGTGCCTGAAATGCCAATTATAATGTCTGAAATGCCAATTATAGTGCCAGAAATGCCAATTATAATGTTTGAAATGCCAATTATAGTGCCAGAAATGCCAATTATAGTGCCTTAAATGCCAAATATTATGTCTGAAATGCCAATTATAATGCCAGAAATTCCAATTATAATGTCTGAAATGCCAATTATAGTGCCTGAAATGCCAATTTTAATGTCTGAAATGCCAATATTAGTGCCCTAAATGCCAATTATAGTGCCTGAAATGCCAATTATAGTGCCTTAAATGCCAATTAAAATGTCTGAAATACTAATTATAGCGCCTGAAATGCCAATTAAAATGCCAGAAATGCCAATTATAATGTCTGAAAGGCCAATTATAGTGCCTGAAATGCCAATTATAATGTCTGAAATGCCAATTTTAGTGCCAGAAATGCCAATTATAATGTCTGAAATGCCAATTATAGTGCCAGAAATGCCAATTATAGTGCCTTAAATGCCAAATATTATGTCTGAAATGCCAATTTTAGTGCCCTAACTGCCAATTATAGCGCCTTAAATGCCAAAAATAGTGCCTGAAATGCCAATTATAATATCTGAAATGCCAATTATAATGCCAGAAATGCCAAATATAGTGCCTGAAATGCCAATTATAATGTCTGAAATGCCAATTTTAGTGCCCTAAATGCCAATTATAGTGCCTGAAATGCCAATTATAGTGCCTTAAATGCCAATTAAAATGTCTGAATTACTAATTATAGCACCTGAAATGCCAAATATAGTGCCTGAAATGCCAATTATAATGTCTGAAATGCCAATTATAAGAGTTAATTGTTAATATTTTATTAGTATCTATGACAAAAATATCGAAATGTAAAATCGATTGTTGTTATTTTATAAAATTATCCAAATATTTAGAGTTGATTGTTAATATTTTATAAGTATCCATGTCAAAAATATCTAAATATTTGAAATTGATTGTTATAGTTTTAAAAATATCTAAATTATTACAGTTATTTGTTAATATTTTATAGTGTCTGAAATGCCAATTATAGTGCCTAAAATGCCTATTATAGTACCTTAAATGCCAATTATAGTGCCCTTAATGCCAATTATAGCGCCTTAAATGCCAAAAATAGTGCCTGAAATGCCAATTATAATATATGAAATGCCAATTATAATGCCAGAAATGCCAATTATAATGTCTGAAATGCCAATTATAGTGCCTGAAATGCCAATTATAATGTCTGAAATGCCAATTTTAGTGCCAGAAATGCCAATTAAAATGTCTGAATTACTAATTATAGCGCCTGAAATGCCAAATATAGTGCCTGAAATGCCAATTATAATGTCTGAAATGCCAATTATAAGAGTTAATTGTTAAAATTTTATTAGTATCTATGACAAAAATATCGAAATGTAAAATCGATTGTTGTTATTTTATAAAATTATCCAAATATTTAGAGTTGATTGTTAATATTTTATAAGTATCCATGTCAAAAATATCTAAATATTTGAAATTGATTGTTATAGTTTTAAAAATATCTAAATTATTACAGTTATTTGTTATTATTTTATAGTGTCTGAAAGGCCAATTATAGTGCCTAAAATGCCTATTTTAGTACCTTAAATGCCAATTATAGTGCCCTAATTGCCAATTATAGCGCCTTACATGCCAAAAATAGTGCCTGAAATGCCAATTATAATATATGAAATGCCAATTATAATGCCAGAAATGCCAATTATAATGTCTGAAATGCCAATTATAGTGCCTGAAATGCCAATTATAATGTCTGAAATGCCAATTTTAGTGCCTTAAATGCCAAATATTATGTCTAAAATACCAATTTTAGTGCCCTAAATGCCAATTATAGTGCCTTAAATGCCTATTTCAGTAATTTAAATGCCAATTATAGTGCCTTAAATGCCAAATATAGTGTCTGAAATGCCAATTATAGTGGCTTAAATGCCTATTTCAGTAATTAAAATGCCAATTATAGTGCCTTAAATGCCAAATATAGTGTCTGAAATGCCAATTATAGTGGCTTAAATGCCAATTAAAATGTCTGAATTACTAATTATAGCGCCTAAAATGCCAAATATAGTGCCTGAAATGCCAATTATAATGTCTGAAATGCCAATTATAAGAGTTAATTGTTAATATTTTATTAGTATCTATGACAAAAATATCGAAATGTAAAATCGATTGTTGTTATTTTATAAAATTATCCAAATATTTAGAGTTGATTGTTAATATTTTATAAGTATCCATGTCAAAAATATCTAAATATTTGAAATTGATTGTTATAGTTTTAAAAATATCTAAATTATTACAGTTATTTGATAATATTTTATAGTGTCTGAAATGCCAATTATAGTGCCTAAAATGCCTATTTTAGTACCTTAAATGCCGATTATAGTGCCCTAAATGCCAATTATAGCGCCTTAAATGCCAAAAATAGTGCCTGAAATGCCAATTATAATATATGAAATGCCAATTATAATGCCAGAAATGCCAATTATAATGTCTGAAATGCCAATTATAGTGCCTGAAATGCCAATTATAATGTCTGAAATGCCAATTTTAGTGCCAGAAATGCCAATTATAATGTCAGAAATGCCAATTATAGTGCCTTAAATGCCAAATATTATGTCTAAAATACCAATTTTAGTGCCCTAAATGCCAATTATAGTGCCTAAAATGCCTATTTCAGTAATTTAAATGCCAATTATAGTGCCTTAAATGCCAATTATAGTGGCTTAAATGCCTATTTCAGTAATTTAAATGCCAATTATAGTGCCTTAAATGCCAAATATAGTGTCTGAAATGCCAATTATAGTGGCTTAAATGCCAAATATAATGTCTGAAAAGCCAATAATAATGTATGAAATGCCAAATATAAAGTCTGAAAAGCAACTATAGTGCCTAAAATGCAAAATATTAATTCTGAAATGCCAATTTTAGTGCCTGAAATTCCAATTATAGTGCCTGAAATGCCAATTATAATGTCTGAAATTCCAATTATAGTTCCAGAAATGCCAATTATAATGTTTGAAATGCCAATTATAGTGCCAGAAATGCCAATTATAGTGCCTTAAATGCCAAATATTATGTCTGAAATGCCAATTTTAGTGCCCTAAATGCCAATTATAGCGCCTTAAATGCCAAAAATAGGGCCTGAAATGCCAATTATAATGTCTGAAATGCCAATTATAGTGCCAGAAATGCCAATTATAGTGCCTTAAATGCCAAATATTATGTCTGAAATGCCAATTTTAGTGCCCTAAATGCCAATTATAGTGCCTGAAATGCCAATTATAGTGCCTTAAATGCCAATTAAAATGTCTGAATTACTAATTATAGCACCTGAAATGCCAAATATAGTGCCTGAAATGCCAATTATAATGTCTGAAATGCCAATTATAAGAGTTAATTGTTAATATTTTATTAGTATCTATGACAAAAATATCGAAATGTAAAATCGATTGTTGTTATTTTATAAAATTATCCAAATATTTAGAGTTGATTGTTAATATTTTATAAGTATCCATGTCAAAAATATCTAAATATTTGAAATTGATTGTTATAGTTTTAAAAATATCTAAATTATTACAGTTATTTGTTAATATTTTATAGTGTCTGAAATGCCAATTATAGTGCCTAAAATGCCTATTTTAGTGCCTTAAATGCCAAATATTATGTCTAAAATACCAATTTTAGTGCCCTAAATGCCAATTATAGTGCCTAAAATGCCTATTTCAGTAATTTAAATGCCAATTATAGTGCCTTAAATGCCAAATATAGTGTCTGAAATGCCAATTATAGTGGCTTAAATGCCTATTTCAGTAATTAAAATGCCAATTATAGTGCCTTAAATGCCAAATATAGTGTCTGAAATGCCAATTATAGTGGCTTAAATGCCAATTAAAATGTCTGAATTACTAATTATAGCGCCTAAAATGCCAAATATAGTGCCTGAAATGCCAATTATAATGTCTGAAATGCCAATTATAAGAGTTAATTGTTAATATTTTATTAGTATCTATGACAAAAATATCGAAATGTAAAATCGATTGTTGTTATTTTATAAAATTATCCAAATATTTAGAGTTGATTGTTAATATTTTATAAGTATCCATGTCAAAAATATCTAAATATTTGAAATTGATTGTTATAGTTTTAAAAATATCTAAATTATTACAGTTATTTGATAATATTTTATAGTGTCTGAAATGCCAATTATAGTGCCTAAAATGCCTATTTTAGTACCTTAAATGCCGATTATAGTGCCCTAAATGCCAATTATAGCGCCTTAAATGCCAAAAATAGTGCCTGAAATGCCAATTATAATATATGAAATGCCAATTATAATGCCAGAAATGCCAATTATAATGTCTGAAATGCCAATTATAGTGCCTGAAATGCCAATTATAATGTCTGAAATGCCAATTTTAGTGCCAGAAATGCCAATTATAATGTCTGAAATGCCAATTATAGTGTCAGAAATGCCAATTATAGTGCCTTAAATGCCAAATATTATGTCTAAAATACCAATTTTAGTGCCCTAAATGCCAATTATAGTGCCTAAAATGCCTATTTCAGTAATTTAAATGCCAATTATAGTGCCTTAAATGCCAATTATAGTGGCTTAAATGCCTATTTCAGTAATTTAAATGCCAATTATAGTGCCTTAAATGCCAAATATAGTGTCTGAAATGCCAATTATAGTGGCTTAAATGCCAAATATAATGTCTGAAAAGCCAATAATAATGTATGAAATGCCAAATATAAAGTCTGAAAAGCAACTATAGTGCCTAAAATGCAAAATATTTATTCTGAAATGCCAATTTTAGTGCCTGAAATTCCAATTATAGTGCCTGAAATGCCAATTATAATGTCTGAAATTCCAATTATAGTGCCAGAAATGCCAATTATAATGTTTGAAATGCCAATTATAGTGCCAGAAATGCCAATTATAGTGCCTTAAATGCCAAATATTATGTCTGAAATGCCAATTTTAGTGCCCTAAATGCCAATTATAGCGCCTTAAATGCCAAAAATAGTGCCTGAAATGCCAATTATAATGTCTGAAATGCCAATTATAGTGCCAGAAATGCCAATTATAGTGCCTTAAATGCCAAATATTATGTCTGAAATGCCAATTTTAGTGCCCTAAATGCCAATTATAGTGCCTGAAATGCCAATTATAGTGCCTTAAATGCCAATTAAAATGTCTGAATTACTAATTATAGCACCTGAAATGCCAAATATAGTGCCTGAAATGCCAATTATAATGTCTGAAATGCCAATTATAAGAGTTAATTGTTAATATTTTATTAGTATCTATGACAAAAATATCGAAATGTAAAATCGATTGTTGTTATTTTATAAAATTATCCAAATATTTAGAGTTGATTGTTAATATTTTATAAGTATCCATGTCAAAAATATCTAAATATTTGAAATTGATTGTTATAGTTTTAAAAATATCTAAATTATTACAGTTATTTGTTAATATTTTATAGTGTCTGAAATGCCAATTATAGTGCCTAAAATGCCTATTTTAGTACCTTAAATGCCGATTATAGTGCCCTAAATGCCAATTATAGCGCCTTAAATGCCAAAAATAGTGCCTGAAATGCCAATTATAATATATGAAATGCCAATTATAATGCCAGAAATGCCAATTATAATGTCTGAAATGCCAATTATAGTGCCTGAAATGCCAATTATAATGACTGAAATGCCAATTTTAGTGCCAGAAATGCCAATTATAATGTCTGAAATGCCAATTATAGTGTCAGAAATGCCAATTATAGTGCCTTAAATGCCAAATATTATGTCTAAAATACCAATTTTAGTGCCCTAAATGCCAATTATAGTGCCTAAAATGCCAAATATAGTGGCTTAAATGCCTATTTCAGTAATTTAAATGCCAATTATAGTGCCTTAAATGCCAAATATAGTGTCTGAAATGCCAATTATAGTGGCTTAAATGCCAAATATAATGTCTGAAAAGCCAATAATAATGTATGAAATGCCAAATATAAAGTCTGAAAAGCAACTATAGTGCCTAAAATGCAAAATATTAATTCTGAAATGCCAATTATAGTGCCTGAAATGCCAATTATAGTGCCTTAAATGCCAATTAAAATGTCTGAATTACTAATTATAGCACCTGAAATGCCAAATATAGTGCCTGAAATGCCAATTATAATGTCTGAAATGCCAATTATAAGAGTTAATTGTTAATATTTTATTAGTATCTATGACAAAAATATCGAAATGTAAAATCGATTGTTGTTATTTTATAAAATTATCCAAATATTTAGAGTTGATTGTTAATATTTTATAAGTATCCATGTCAAAAATATCTAAATATTTGAAATTGATTGTTATTGTTTTAAAAATATCTAAATTATTACAGTTATTTGTTAATATTTTATAGTGTCTGAAATGCCAATTATAGTGCCTAAAATGCCTATTTTAGTACCTTAAATGCCGATTATAGTGCCCTAAATGCCAATTATAGCGCCTTAAATGCCAAAAATAGTGCCTGAAATGCCAATTATAATATATGAAATGCCAATTATAATGCCAGAAATGCCAATTATAATGTCTGAAATGCCAATTATAGTGCCTGAAATGCCAATTATAATTGCCAATTTTAGTGCCAGAAATGCCAATTAAAATGTCTGAATTACTAATGATAGCGCCAGAAATGCCAAATATAGTGCCTGAAATGCCAATTATAATGTCTGAAATGCCAATTATAAGAGTTAATTGTTAATATTTTATTAGTATCTATGACAAAAATATCGAAATGTAAAATCGATTGTTGTTATTTTATAAAATTATTTAAATATTTAGAGTTGATTGTTAATATTTTATAAGTATCCATGTCAAAAATATCTAAATATTTGAAATTGATTGTTATAGTTTTAAAAATATCTAAATTATTAAAGTTATTTGTTAATATTTTATAGTGTCTGAAATGCCAATTATAGTGCCAGAAATGCCAATTATAGTGCCTTAAATGCCAAATATTATGTCTGAAATGCCAATTTTAGTGCCCTAAATGCCAATTATAGCGCCTTAAATGCCAAAAATAGGGCCTGAAATGCCAATTATAATGTCTGAAATGCCAATTATAGTGCCAGAAATGCCAATTATAGTGCCTTAAATGCCAAATATTATGTCTGAAATGCCAATTTTAGTGCCCTAAATGCCAATTATAGTGCCTGAAATGCCAATTATAGTGCCTTAAATGCCAATTAAAATGTCTGAATTACTAATTATAGCACCTGAAATGCCAAATATAGTGCCTGAAATGCCAATTATAATGTCTGAAATGCCAATTATAAGAGTTAATTGTTAATATTTTATTAGTATCTATGACAAAAATATCGAAATGTAAAATCGATTGTTGTTATTTTATAAAATTATCCAAATATTTAGAGTTGATTGTTAATATTTTATAAGTATCCATGTCAAAAATATCTAAATATTTGAAATTGATTGTTATAGTTTTAAAAATATCTAAATTATTACAGTTATTTGTTAATATTTTATAGTGTCTGAAATGCCAATTATAGTGCCTAAAATGCCTATTTTAGTGCCTTAAATGCCAAATATTATGTCTAAAATACCAATTTTAGTGCCCTAAATGCCAATTATAGTGCCTAAAATGCCTATTTCAGTAATTTAAATGCCAATTATAGTGCCTTAAATGCCAAATATAGTGTCTGAAATGCCAATTATAGTGGCTTAAATGCCAATTTCAGTAATTAAAATGCCAATTATAGTGCCTTAAATGCCAAATATAGTGTCTGAAATGCCAATTATAGTGGCTTAAATGCCAATTAAAATGTCTGAATTACTAATTATAGCGCCTAAAATGCCAAATATAGTGCCTGAAATGCCAATTATAATGTCTGAAATGCCAATTATAAGAGTTAATTGTTAATATTTTATTAGTATCTATGACAAAAATATCGAAATGTAAAATCGATTGTTGTTATTTTATAAAATTATCCAAATATTTAGAGTTGATTGTTAATATTTTATAAGTATCCATGTCAAAAATATCTAAATATTTGAAATTGATTGTTATAGTTTTAAAAATATCTAAATTATTACAGTTATTTGATAATATTTTATAGTGTCTGAAATGCCAATTATAGTGCCTAAAATGCCTATTTTAGTACCTTAAATGCCGATTATAGTGCCCTAAATGCCAATTATAGCGCCTTAAATGCCAAAAATAGTGCCTGAAATGCCAATTATAATATATGAAATGCCAATTATAATGCCAGAAATGCCAATTATAATGTCTGAAATGCCAATTATAGTGCCTGAAATGCCAATTATAATGTCTGAAATGCCAATTTTAGTGCCAGAAATGCCAATTATAATGTCTGAAATGCCAATTATAGTGTCAGAAATGCCAATTATAGTGCCTTAAATGCCAAATATTATGTCTAAAATACCAATTTTAGTGCCCTAAATGCCAATTATAGTGCCTAAAATGCCTATTTCAGTAATTTAAATGCCAATTATAGTGCCTTAAATGCCAATTATAGTGGCTTAAATGCCTATTTCAGTAATTTAAATGCCAATTATAGTGCCTTAAATGCCAAATATAGTGTCTGAAATGCCAATTATAGTGGCTTAAATGCCAAATATAATGTCTGAAAAGCCAATAATAATGTATGAAATGCCAAATATAAAGTCTGAAAAGCAACTATAGTGCCTAAAATGCAAAATATTTATTCTGAAATGCCAATTTTAGTGCCTGAAATTCCAATTATAGTGCCTGAAATGCCAATTATAATGTCTGAAATTCCAATTATAGTGCCAGAAATGCCAATTATAATGTTTGAAATGCCAATTATAGTGCCAGAAATGCCAATTATAGTGCCTTAAATGCCAAATATTATGTCTGAAATGCCAATTTTAGTGCCCTAAATGCCAATTATAGCGCCTTAAATGCCAAAAATAGTGCCTGAAATGCCAATTATAATGTCTGAAATGCCAATTATAGTGCCAGAAATGCCAATTATAGTGCCTTAAATGCCAAATATTATGTCTGAAATGCCAATTTTAGTGCCCTAAATGCCAATTATAGTGCCTGAAATGCCAATTATAGTGCCTTAAATGCCAATTAAAATGTCTGAATTACTAATTATAGCACCTGAAATGCCAAATATAGTGCCTGAAATGCCAATTATAATGTCTGAAATGCCAATTATAAGAGTTAATTGTTAATATTTTATTAGTATCTATGACAAAAATATCGAAATGTAAAATCGATTGTTGTTATTTTATAAAATTATCCAAATATTTAGAGTTGATTGTTAATATTTTATAAGTATCCATGTCAAAAATATCTAAATATTTGAAATTGATTGTTATAGTTTTAAAAATATCTAAATTATTACAGTTATTTGTTAATATTTTATAGTGTCTGAAATGCCAATTATAGTGCCTAAAATGCCTATTTTAGTACCTTAAATGCCGATTATAGTGCCCTAAATGCCAATTATAGCGCCTTAAATGCCAAAAATAGTGCCTGAAATGCCAATTATAATATATGAAATGCCAATTATAATGCCAGAAATGCCAATTATAATGTCTGAAATGCCAATTATAGTGCCTGAAATGCCAATTATAATGACTGAAATGCCAATTTTAGTGCCAGAAATGCCAATTATAATGTCTGAAATGCCAATTATAGTGTCAGAAATGCCAATTATAGTGCCTTAAATGCCAAATATTATGTCTAAAATACCAATTTTAGTGCCCTAAATGCCAATTATAGTGCCTAAAATGCCAAATATAGTGGCTTAAATGCCTATTTCAGTAATTTAAATGCCAATTATAGTGCCTTAAATGCCAAATATAGTGTCTGAAATGCCAATTATAGTGGCTTAAATGCCAAATATAATGTCTGAAAAGCCAATAATAATGTATGAAATGCCAAATATAAAGTCTGAAAAGCAACTATAGTGCCTAAAATGCAAAATATTAATTCTGAAATGCCAATTATAGTGCCTGAAATGCCAATTATAGTGCCTTAAATGCCAATTAAAATGTCTGAATTACTAATTATAGCACCTGAAATGCCAAATATAGTGCCTGAAATGCCAATTATAATGTCTGAAATGCCAATTATAAGAGTTAATTGTTAATATTTTATTAGTATCTATGACAAAAATATCGAAATGTAAAATCGATTGTTGTTATTTTATAAAATTATCCAAATATTTAGAGTTGATTGTTAATATTTTATAAGTATCCATGTCAAAAATATCTAAATATTTGAAATTGATTGTTATTGTTTTAAAAATATCTAAATTATTACAGTTATTTGTTAATATTTTATAGTGTCTGAAATGCCAATTATAGTGCCTAAAATGCCTATTTTAGTACCTTAAATGCCGATTATAGTGCCCTAAATGCCAATTATAGCGCCTTAAATGCCAAAAATAGTGCCTGAAATGCCAATTATAATATATGAAATGCCAATTATAATGCCAGAAATGCCAATTATAATGTCTGAAATGCCAATTATAGTGCCTGAAATGCCAATTATAATTGCCAATTTTAGTGCCAGAAATGCCAATTAAAATGTCTGAATTACTAATTATAGCGCCAGAAATGCCAAATATAGTGCCTGAAATGCCAATTATAATGTCTGAAATGCCAATTATAAGAGTTAATTGTTAATATTTTATTAGTATCTATGACAAAAATATCGAAATGTAAAATCGATTGTTGTTATTTTATAAAATTATTTAAATATTTAGAGTTGATTGTTAATATTTTATAAGTATCCATGTCAAAAATATCTAAATATTTGAAATTGATTGTTATAGTTTTAAAAATATCTAAATTATTAAAGTTATTTGTTAATATTTTATAGTGTCTGAAATGCCAATTATAGTGCCAGAAATGCCAATTATAGTGCCTTAAATGCCAAATATTATGTCTGAAATGCCAATTTTAGTGCCCTAAATGCCAAAAATAGTGCCTGAAATGCCAATTATAATGTCTGAAATGCCAATTATAGTGCCAGAAATGCCAATTATAATGTTTGAAATGCCAATTATAGTGCCAGAAATGCCAATTATTATGTCTGAAATGCCAATTTTAGTGCCCTAAATGCCAATTATAGTGCCTGAAATGCCAATTATAGTGCCTTAAATGCCAATTAAAATGTCTGAATTACTAATTATAGCGCCTAAAATGCCAAATATAGTGCCTGAAATGCCAATTATAATGTCTGAAATGCCAATTATAAGAGTTAATTGTTAATATTTTATTAGTATCTATGACAAAAATATCGAAATGTAAAATCGATTGTTGTTATTTTATAAAATTATCCAAATATTTAGAGTTGATTGTTAATATTTTATAAGTATCCATGTCAAAAATATCTAAATATTTGAAATTGATTGTTATAGTTTTAAAAATATCTAAATTATTACAGTTATTTGTTAATATTTTATAGTGCCTAAAATGCAAAATATTAAGACTGAAATGCCTATTTTAGTGCCTGATATGCCAATTATAGTGCCTGAAATGCCAATTATAATGTCTGAAATGCCAATTATAAGAGTTAATTGTTAATATTTTATTAGTATCTATGACAAAAATATCGAAATGTAAAATCGATTGTTGTTATTTTATAAAATTATCCAAATATTTAGAGTTGATTGTTAATATTTTATAAGTATCCATGTCAAAAATATCTAAATATTTGAAATTGATTGTTATAGTTTTAAAAATATCTAAATTATTACAGTTATTTGTTAATATTTTATAGTGCCAGAAATGCCAATTATAAGGTTTGAAATGCCAATTATAGTGCCAGAAATGCCAATTATAGTGCCTTAAATGCCAAATATTATGTCTGAAATGCCAATTTTAGTGCCCTAAATGCCAATTATAGCGCCTTAAATGCCAAAAATAGTGCCTGAAATGCCAATTATAATATTTGAAATGCCAATTATAATGCCAGAAATGCCAATTATAATGTCTGAAATGCCAATTATAGTGCCTGAAATGCCAATTATAATGTCTGAAATGCCAATTTTAGTGTCAGAAATGCCAATTATAATGTCTGAAATGCCAATTATAGTGCCAGAAATGCCAATTATAGTGCCTTAAATGCCAAATATTATGTCTGAAATACCAATTTTAGTGCCCTAAATGCCAATTATAGC
>CAXKTH010000240.1:0-81999 GCA_964056705.1 Troilus luridus
TGCTTCATTCAGCTTTCTATAATCGACCACGACCCTATATTGATTCTCCATTTGCGCGTCCTCATCTTTCTTTTTCTCAACTACACACAACTGACTATTAAACGGGGAATTGCATGGTCTGATAATTCCCTGGCCCAGGAGATCGTCCAATTGTTCCTTAATAACATCCCTCAACACCTGTGGGTAACGTCTATCTTTGACATACACCGGGATATCCGTTTTTAATCTAATCCGATGGACCGTTTTCCCGGTTGTGGGTAAAATCTCATTTTCCGCATAGAAGAGGCCTTTATTTAGCTCTACAATATCCTTAATGTGTGCCCTGTCACAATTTTCCGCACCAATTTCGATACCGCCACCGCCGCTCGTAACTGTGGTCTGATATGGACGTTCACCTAGTTTGAAGTGCCAATTCCCCCGATCGACTGTAAATTTCAACCCAGCTAACCGCAGTATATCTCCCCCTACAATGAAGTCATGCCCCGGCATTATCGTTCCCACCACATGAACCTTAACCTCCACATCCCGTTCTGGCAAGTCTTTACAATTGACGTACACCTCCCCCAAAGTCGTAAACGGCCCGCTCATGGTAGCGACACTGCAATGGCATCGTTTGTGTCTTCCCCATAGTCCTAGTTTCTCGGCACCTTTTATAATAATAAGGGAATTTGTACCTAACCCCTGCCCCCCCCCCATTCTCGCCACGGGCAATCGTGTTTGTTCCCCCTTTTTCGCCCCGTTAATAATAATTATCCTCCCCGAACCGTTGCCCCACCTAACACAGTTTCCTCATTCCCGTCGTTGTTGTTCTGGCCTTCCCTCTGAACCAGAAAGACGCCCCTCCAGGAGTTCCCACCTCTTACCTCATGCTCTCTCCCTGCCGCCGTGCTGAGCTCGGAACTGACGCCCTCCTCTGCCGACGACTCCCCACTGGAATAGCGGTCGCCGCTCCTCCGATGAGTCCGCTTCTCTCGCCACTCCCGGTTGTTGACTTCCATCGGTTCAGGCCTGGATTCCCTTCTGAGTGGTCTAGAAGTCCGTCTCGGGCACTCTCGTGCAAAATGTCCCTTCCCGCCGCATTCGTAGCACCGCGTCAGACTGCACTGCGGTGCTATGTGACCGGGCCTATTGCATTCATAACACCGACGCTCCGGTCGTTTCCTCCTCTCTTCATACCCTCTGCTGGGTCGTTTCTTGGAAGGCCGACTGCTGCGCCTGGGCGGACTGTTAAGTCTTCTTGTGGATCTCACCTCGGTCCGTTCGTCCTCGCACTTCCCTCGCCGTGCCTTGTTACTGTAATGCGCGTCTACCAACTCGTGGGCCCATTCAACAAAATCTCTGTCACTTGCAAGAGAACCTGGTCGGTCCAGGTTCAGCTCAGGCAATGTTTCAGCTGTACCTTCAGGAGAACACGTACAGAATCCAATCGCCGGCCGCCTTCCTCTTGACCAAAAGCTTCAACCATTTTCTCCACCACTCTATTGTAGAGAACTAAAAGTTTTTCTGAAAATTCGCCCTCCGGCTGGCCTTGATTCTGCTTCACTTTCACCAGATAAAACACGTCTTCTTCCGGACTCCAGCGCCCTCCGCCGTACAGCTTCTTCAATCATTCTTTCAACGTCTCCCATGAATAAGTTGTATTACCTTGTATAGCGTTCAGGATACGTCGTGATATACACCGACCAATGCCGCTTCTAGCATTTTCATGTCTGACTCAAATATTGTCCCATTCTCCTGTCGTGATACAATAAGAGTCATAATCTGGTCGGCACCTTTTATGAAGTGATCCAGATTACCAACCGTACCAGTGAATTGCTCTAATTGGCCGATGACCTCGTGTATAAAGGCAGAATTTTGCGTACGTACCTTTACTAACTCTATTTGCGTCGACTTTTTTGCCTCCGTGATCTGCGCCATCAATTGGGCATGTTCTTCCGCCGCCTTCGCCAACTGGAATTGGAACTTCGCGCGTTCCTTAATTAGCTCGTTTGATTCACCCATCATACGAGTACTTTAACTTCTTAATTTTTAACGAAACGAACAAACTCCCGGGTTTCGGCACCAGTTAAAATTAGACTGAGATAATCACATCAACTAACTTTTCATTGATTATACAGCTATCTTATCAAATCTTTTTTTTTCAGAGTGACAAAAAATCATATGCTTATCTATTAACCTCAAACTAATACAAATAGTCTATTTACACATACATAACTTATATATATATATATATATATATATATATATATATATATATATATTTACATTTATATAAGTTAAGCGATGTGACACAAAAGAGAATAAAAAAAAAGAATGAAAAGGTTGAAAATAAAACTCACTGTTCGACTTCTGAAAACATACTAATCTTTATTTTTGACTGAATCCATATATATATATATATATATATATATATATATATATATAATGAGGTTTCACCCTTGGTGGAAATAGAGACTGAAATGCGGTTCTGAAAATACAACAGTTTATTTATAATTCGTATTTACAATTTTAAACAAATTTACAAACCATTCATCTCACCTGAAAATACAACAGAAACGACATTAAAAGTCCCTACATCGGTATTTCAGGTCCTTCCTGAAAATCAAATTAAAATAAAAACATCGATCGTTTAAACACAAGATTATATCCTTCCATGTGGTTAACCGTCACTTTAATTTCCTCGCTATCACAGCCGTCCGACCTGACATCTGGTGTCTATAGTTAGATGCTCAGCGGTGGCAAATATAAACTTAAGAAAAGCATGTGTTTTCTTTACATATATATATATTTCAAATCATATGTTTTAATAATAACAAAACTTATAAACACGCCATATATCTTCTGCAATCTTTATGTTTTGCATTTATGGTATAAGAAGTAATACTATCCTACTCCTACTCATATCTCCCCCCTTCCAGTTTCCGGAAACTCTCAAATAAAGTAAATAAGAAAACGAAATCTTATAAACTACCACAATGGCAGAAATAAATAGTACAAATTGAAAAAAAAATTTTAAAAATCTTACCACTATAACAGAAAATAAATACTAACAATTTAAAAAATATAACAAAAAAATCTTACAAGCTATCACAGTAACAGAAAATAATTACTAACACTTGAGAATTCCAATGATTATGTACAACAAAGACCTTATAAATCACTAGAATATATTTAATAATAGTAATAATAATAAAGAAAGAAAATCGACCTCCGGTCTAATGTCCTCATCAATATACATAAATTAGAAAACAAATGTAACAATAAACGTAAACAAAAATTATTAAATCTACCATTATCCAAATTGTATGTCTCTAAGGGAGGATACTCCAGCAAATTACCCCACCGGCGATTCCGGGGCTGGTATCTTTAATTGTTCAACATGCACTGTCCTCCGCTTATGCGATTTGTTAATGCTTTCAATCGTAACCAAGTTATGCTCCCGGATCACGATCACCCTGAATTGTCCTTTATATCTCAATAGTTCCTTCCCTCGGTTAGACCCAATTTTGCGGTAGACAATCGTTCCGATTCTCATTCCCCCCACCCCGTCTCGCACCGACAAATTCTCCCGCGCTACCCTCTTGGCTTTTTCGGTTCGTAACTTACTTTGGTCCTTTTTCCACACGGTTCGCAGTTGTAACCATCCGGCAATATATCAATTACCTTCGTCCGTCACAGGGAAAAGGCCAGCGATGTCGATCGCTATCCTCTCGAACGATGCTCCCACGCTGTACTTATTCATAGGTGCTCTCTTTCATCTTGTGATCTCCTTCCGCGATCACCAATGCACGTTACATCAGCCCGTTGTCAACTAGAATGGAGTCCCATTGGGCCCAGTACGTTTTTATATTCTTCGACATTGGAGAAACGCCTTGCCAGGTCGGTCTTCTTTGCCCTGATACTTTCCATTACTTTATTTGTTTCAAGTCCGGGTCCTCGTCCTGTTCCTTTGACACCTCTGCGTCCTGCTAACTGTCGTAGTCCTCAACACTGTTGCCTGCTTCTCTTCTTGTTGAGAACAATGCTTGCACTCTTCATCATAAGGTATCCTTGAGAGCGCATCCTCATCTCTGTGACTTGTTCCAGAACGATGAGAAGATTCAAAGTCATATTCTTGAAGGCGCTCAATCCAACTCGCCAATTGTCCCTCTGGTGACTTGAATCGCAGCAGCCACATTCCTGAGCCGCGGGTTCGTTCTCAGGAGGAACCTTCTTCTGTATAGATATTTATGGAAATACTCGTTTCGGGATGTCCTTCAACCGTCCCATGCCTCACGATTTGGCTCCGTAGGTAAAGTGCTGTCTGTCTTCTAGTAAGAGCACTCGTGCGTAGAGGTCCTTCCCTGCCAGTTGCGCTCAGGCAGTCGAAGGAGAAGGACGCACGTTAGGTGAGCTCCTGAGGATTATCCCCACCTTTTATTGCTGGAAGCCGAGTCAGTCAGCTCTCAGCCGGCAAGTAGGTAAGACGTGTTTTACTTTACTCCCGGTTAAAGTGCGCTGATGTGTTACAGTGAGTGTGGTTGAGCCCCGAGGGACACTAGTGCGAGTCGGGACTCCCACGGACAGGAGTTAATTTTTAAGAAACTTTTTTTTGGATTTCAAAAAAATTTTCAAAAAAAATTTTTTTTCGAAAGATTTTTTTCAAATTTTTTAGGCTAGTATTTACTCATATTTCGGCAAACGAAATATGAGTAAAAAAAATCAGGAAGAAATGCCGGAGGAAGCGGAAAAAAAAGACGTAACAGGTTTAAAGTCGGGAGACTTTAACGCTGGTGAAGAGGAGGAGATGCCCCTCCAAGGTAACAGAGAGACCTCAACGGAGGGTGGGGACCTGCAGGCCGTAGCAAGAGGTCTGCCCTCGATATCGAGCTTCTTAGATAAGCTCGTCGAAACGGGTAGACCACGCCTAAGGGTGAACCCCCCCCCCCCCCACGAGTGAGAGTGACATTTATGAGGGGAAAGAGTCGGATGGGGCTCAGGAGTGTAGCCCTGAGTCAAAAAAAAGGAGAAGAGGAAGGAGAGGGAGTTCCCCTCCCCATGCGTACAGTGAGGGTAGCCCAGCGGACCAGGCACGGGCTATCCAAAAGAGCATTTCGGAATACATGGATCGGTTCAGGAGCTCCTTTTCAAAGGAGAAAAAAGATTACATTAATGGTAATATCAGCAAACTGCGGGACATCATCCTCATGCTAGAGGGGGAGAGGAAGTTGATCCCGGAGGTGGTGAAGCACGTGGTGAGGGAGATCCTCGCCACGGAGGAACTTCACCGGGTGGTCGCGGAGAAGGTGGCCGAGATAGTAGGGCCGATGGTGGCTGGTGGGCTGGCCAGGCGGCAGAGGGAGGAGAGGAGGAACCCTAGGCAGCAGGAGCCTGGGACGTCGGTTCCCACCAGGGATCAGCGGCCGGCAGAGGAGAAGGGGAAGATGGTAAAGGCTCCGAAGGAGCAAGAGAAGGTGGCGGCCGGGCCTTCCGGGGTGCCCCCGCCCAAAGGGAGAGAGGTCGTTCGAGGCAGGTACGACGGCCTTGAACGTGTCCCGGCCCCAATGCCACAAAGGTGGACCAGTGCCACGGCAACGTGCCGTGGGAGGAACAAGGAGGTGGACTCCAGCGAGGAGGACGCTGTACCCTGGGAGGAGGTGAAGAAAAAGAAAAAGAAGAAGAAGAAGGAGAGGCCTACCTCCCAGGAACAAGGAAGGAAGAAGATGACCTTCGCTGGGGTCCTGGCCAGTGTTCCCGCGGGGCCAGGAAAACCAGAGGAGGCCTCTACATATATAACCCTCAAGGGCAACGGAGCGGGATGGGAGGCCGGGAAGATCCTGGAGCAACTCCCATCCCAAGAGCTTAAGGCAGTAGGCGCCAGCGTCAGCGTCGTGAGAGTGACGAGGGCCGGCGCCGTGGCGAAGTGGCGCCAAGTGACGAGGCGAAGAGGCTGTTGGCTTGGGACGCCCTTAAAAGCAGGGGCCTCGATGCCAAGCTGGCTATGGCCAAGAGACCCCGCTTGGAGGTGAGAGGCGTCCCTAACCATTGGACGGAGGAGGCCCTGGAGAGGTACCTATGGGGCAAGGTAAGTGTCGAAAGACCGGAGGAGGAGTCGGTCAGGAGGGAGTTGATGAGGCCCTGCTTCGCTGCTCCCGTGTGGGGCGGGCTGACCAAGAAGTGGATCGTGGAGGTCCACCACACGATGAGGCTCGCCCTGATGAACCTGACCGAGGCGGATCTGAGTGGGGGATGGTGGTGCCTGGCCATCAGGGACAACCTCGACCCCCTGCTCTGCCTAAAATGTTTGCAATACGGCCACCCGGCGAAGGCATGCCAATCGACCGGGATGGCGTGCAGGTGGTGCGGAGAGACCGGGCATAAAATTAAGGACTGCCCGGTAAAGAAGATAGGTGAGGCACCAACCTGCGGATACTGCAAGGCGAAAGGCAGAGAGGGGAAAGAGTTCCGGCACTGCGTGGGCAGCAAGGAGTGCCCGCAGCACCTGGAGATGATGGCTGGGCAGGTGAAAAGAACCCGCTATGCGTAGGCTGCGGATTCTGCAGGTCAATACGGGCCGAAGGCGAGTGGTCGCGGACGAGCTGAGAGCTCTCGCAAGGAAAACCCGACATCATGGCTATACAGGAGCCGTGGTGTCGGGGAAATGTGGTCGCCGGATTCGGTGTCGCGTCGAGGGTAGTCGCGATGGGCAGTGGTGAGAGGAGGCCCAGGGCGGCTATTGTGATAGTTAATCCCAACCTCGACGTAATGGAATTGAAGCAATTCACCACGGCTGATCAGGCGGCGTGTTGTGTCAGATGGGGGAGGATATCCTTCGCCCTTGTCTCGTCATACATGCCGCCAACGCAAAGGATAGAGGAAAGCGTTACCGCCGTGGAGGCCATCACACAGCGTTATAGAAGTGTGGTGGTCTGTTCCGAAACCAATTCGTGGAGCACGGCCTGGGGTTCGGTTCGCACAGACGCTAGAGGAAGAGTGGTGGATGAGACCGTGGCGAGGTGTCAGCTCATAGTGGTTAATGAGCCCTCTGGTCCCACATTCGTTGGAGCCAGGGGCCAGAGTTGGATCGACGTGACACTCGCCACGGCCACCATGGCGAGGCGCATAGCGGACTGGACCCTAAGGTCTGACACGAGCTCCGACCACCGGGTCATTGCCTTCAGTGTGGTAGAGGAGGAAGGCGAAGTCCTTCCAGTTGAGAAGGGCTACGTGACCCGAGCGGCGAACTGGGGAGCTTTCTCCAGTGAACTGGAGGGTATATTGGTCGATAGAGAATGGGAAGAGATGGCGCCGATGGAAGTAGGAGAGTCAGTTATAGACCGCAGAGTTGCGGAGATGACGGGCGCCATCACAGAAGCGGCCAATATGACCCTTCAGCGCCGCAGAGCGAGAGCGCGTCCGGTCCCATGGTGGACGCCAGCCCTGACGCTTCTCAAGAGGGAGTACTACAGGGCTAGGCGCAGGTACCAGGAGTGCAGGGACGAGGAGAGGAGACCTGCACTCCGAGATGAATCGAAACGGAGGTATAGGGCATACCGAAACGGAGTGCGTCACCGGAAAAAGGAATCCTGGGACGAGTTTATCGTCAAGGAGACTGAGAAGAATCCCTGGGGTATCCCGTACAGGGTGGCACTGGGCAAGGTGAAGCCGCTAACATTAATGGCGGCTCTCAGAGTGGGAGATCCCCAGGCAGTCACCCTGGAGGAGACGGTGAATATGTATGTAGACTATACATACCCCAGGGATGATCCGTCCCAGGATACAGAGGAAGATAGGATGGTGAGACGCACCACGGTGTGCCCTTCCGGTACCGAGTTTTGCCCACCATGGGATATATGGGACCTTCGCCTCGCCGTGGAAAGGCAGAGGATCGGCAGAGCCCCAGGACTTGATGGGATTGACGCCGCGATCCTGAGGGAGAGCGCCCCCCTCATTGAGGATGACCTACTGAGGATCTTCAATGAGTGTTTGGACCAGGGGTGGTTCCCGAGTAGGTGGAGGATCGCGGACTTGAGACTGCTCTACAAGGGGGGAGGTAAGGATAAAGAGGATCCTAAGGCGTACAGACCGATATGCCTCCTCCCGGTCCTCAGCAAGGTCCTGGAGAGCTTGATCGTCAATAGCCTGAAGCCGGTCCTCATCGAAGCAAGCCATCCACGGCAGTTCGGCACGACCCGTGGCAGGGGAACCACAGACGCGCTGCTGAGAGTGCGCAGGGACGTTGAAGGGAAGGCGGAGAAGTATGTTATGCTTATGCTATTTGACATATCCTCCGCCTTCGATAGTGTATGGTGGCCCTGCGTACTCCAGCGGCTGCAGGAGTTTAACACCCCCAGCAACTTGTACTCCCTCATAAATAGTTACCTCAGTGACAGGAGCGTTAGGATTAGAGGTAGCTACTACGAGGTCGAGAGAAGGGTTGAGAGAGGATGCCCACAGGGGTCGGTCCTCGGCCCGGCCCTGTGGAAGCTCGTTTTCGACCCGTTGCTGGGGGAGTTAGAACAGGAAGGGTTCCTTGCCACGGCCTACGTCGACGACCTGGCAGTCATCGTGGCGGAGAACAGCAGAGCCAGAGTGAAGACACAAGCGGAGAGGTGCGCCGGTCTCGTAGCGGAATGGTGCGTGGGGAAAAAGTTGAGTATGGCCGCAGCCAAGATCCAGGCCATACTCCTGAGAGGCTCCACCGACAGGGCTCACCCTGTCATACTAGATGTTCAGGGAGAAAGGGTGTGGCTGGGTGAGGAGGTGAGGTACCTGGGTGTGAAGTTCAGAAGGGACTTCGACGCCACCCCTCACCTGGTGTACCTGAAGGATAGGGTGACCCTGTCACTGAATGGCCTATCAAGAATAGGGGGTGCATTTTGGGGCCTCAGGTACCCGGCAACGATGACCATTTATAAAGGCGTGGTCCTGGGTATCCTGAGGTATGCATCCCCAATGTGGAGCCGAAACCTCACGCAGCTACAGAGGAGGAGATTGGCCACCATCCAGAGACTGGCTCTGCTGCGAGTCACGAAGGCGTACCGAACGGTGTTGCACGAGGCGGTGCAGGTGCTGGCGGGAGCGATGCCCCTGGACCTCGTCCTTAAGGAGGACGCGATGGTTTACGAGGTGAAGAGACAGGGGCTAGCGGCGCTCCCGGAGGGACTCCGAGAAAGGATCGGCGAGACCCCCAACAGATGGAGAAGGATTGTTAGGGAGGACTCGATCGAGGCGTGGAACGGACGGTGGGTGGGAAGCCAGAAGGGCGCCACCTTGAGGAAGTTCTTCCCCACCGTCCAGTCGAGAATGACTGCGACATGGGTCCTCCCGGACTACTGGGTCTCGCAGATGTTGACAGGACATGGCGGGTACCGGGGAAAGCTCAGCGAGCATAAGAGAGAAATCGACCCCCGGTGCCCTGCCTGTGGAGTCCCTGAGACAGCGGAGCACGTTATTGTTTCCTGCACCGCGATGGAAGGACATCGTGCCAGGTTGTCGCGGAAAACCGGGATTTTCGCCTTCGCCGAGGAGGACTTCCCCCGTTTGATGGAGGAAGGGAATTACCCCTTCTTCAAGGAGTTTATTTACGGGTGGAAGGAAGTGGTCGGGCCCCCGCATTTCACTATTAGCAGGATCCGCCCCCTCGGCGAGCCACCAGACGAGGAGCCACCAGATGAGGAGCCAGACGGGGAACCACCCCCGGATGAGAGAGATGGAGCTGATGACCGGACGGATGCGGACCAGGTGGGCTGGGCGGCATCCGGACGGATGGAGACCGGCCAGGAGGTGTAAAGGTGCTGCACCGGGCAGCACCACAGATGAAACAAAGATTTTAATGTACCCAAAAAAAAATTAAATGGTACCCCCCATTATAAATGTAGTATTTTATTTTAAATAAAGGAAAAAAAAAAAAAAAGTTTATTTATTGGCAGTGGCGGTGCCACCGGTGCCCTGCCTGTGGAGTCCTTGAGACAGCGGAGCATGTAATTGTTTCCTGCACCACGATGGAAGGACACCGTGCCAGGTTGTCGCGGAAAACCGGGATCTTAGCCCTCGCCGAGGAAGACTTCCCCCGTTTGATGGAGGAAGGGAATTACACCTTCTTCAAGGAGTTTGTCTACGGGTGGAAGGAAGTGGTCGGGCCTGCGCATTACATTATTAGCAGGATCCGGCCCCTCGGCGAGCCACCAGACGAGGAGCCACCAGATGAGGAGCCACCAGATGAGGAGCCAGACGGGGACCCCCCCCCCCCCCCCGGAGGAGAGAGATGCAGTTGAGGACCGGACGGATGCGGACCAGGAGGGCTGGACGGCATCCGGACGGATGGAGACCGGTCAGGAGGCCTAAAGATGCTGCCCCAACAGTAAGGTGCACATCCGTGCACCGGGCAGCACCACAGTTTAAAAAAATTGTTTATAATGTACCCTAAAAAATAAATGGTACCCCCATTATTTAGTGTATAATTTTTGAAATAAAGATTTTAAAAAAAAGTTGATTTATTGGCAGTGGCGGGCGTGCGTAAACCCAACGCATTTACCCGTCACTGCCGAGAACCCCGTATGCCAGCAATGGCAGGAAGGGGGCCAAAAAAAAAAAAAAAAAAAAAAAAAAAAAAAAAAAAAAAAAAAAAAAAAAAAAAAAAAAAAAAAAAAAAAAAAAAAAAAAAAAAAAAAAAAAACAAGATTGTCACGGTTGCGCTAGTAGTCAGTAGAAGACTTCGCAGCGGCCCGTTCACCATCCGTTTACATTATCTATTATATAATCATCTTTATTCATATATCCTTCACTTTTTTCGCTCAATATTTCTATATCTCTATATTATTATTATTATTGTTTTATTTTATTTTATTATATTCTTGGTACTGTTATGTATTTTTATAGTCATTTTTGTTTTTGTCTGTTTTTTCTCATAGCCCTGAAGATGACCTACAAAGTTGTAATGAGTTGTAAACGTTGGCACACATAAAATATAATAATTTTCCACTTATTTATTGTGTAAATTTTTGTAACTTTTAATTTTCCCGTGAAGGTAAATTATGTTTTGACCGAATGAAAGATAGCACTTCGTCAATCTTGAGACTAAGATTCTGCATCACCCCCGTTGTAGTTAATCTTGTAGCCTGAGATGCTCCAATGGCCAAGAACTTCACCATCGTAGCACTGCGGTTGCATGAGGACGACCCCGGGAAGCCCGCTTCCGCATTTCCTTCCGCCCCCGTTACTGGGGTTCCGAACCCCTGCACAGTAAATTGTTAGCCTTCTCCTCCCATTACCACTATCGTCAAAAA
Source organism: Troilus luridus (assembly GCA_964056705.1). Taxonomy (NCBI): domain Eukaryota; kingdom Metazoa; phylum Arthropoda; class Insecta; order Hemiptera; family Pentatomidae; genus Troilus; species Troilus luridus. The sequence goes on from CAXKTH010000240.1 coordinate 11,268, forward strand.
ATGCATTTTAAAGCTTTTGCCAGGTTATATACATCCGCCTCTAACCTGAGGAACAGACGCTACTAAGTCGCCATCTATTATAGACACCTTCTTTTGGTACATTAAAAATGTATCTGTGGTGCTGCCCAGTGCACTACTGTGCACCTTACTGTTGGGCCAGCACCTTTAGGCCTCCTGGCCGGTCTGCATCCTTGAGGGGTGGCGTCGAAGCTTCTCCTGAACCTAACGCCCAGGAACGTCACCTCCTCACCCAGCCTAACCCTTTCTCCCTAGGTCTCCAGTATGATAGGGTGAGCCCTGTCGGTGGAGCCTCTCAGGAGTATGGCCTGGGTCTTGGCTGCGGCCATACTCATCTTTCGCCTCACGCACCATTCCGCTACGAGACTGGCGCACCTCTCCGCTTGAGTCTTCAATCTGGCTCTGCCACTAGGACTGCCAGGTCATCGACGTAGGCCGTGGCAAGGAACCCTTCGTCTTCTAGCTCCCACAGCTACTGGTCAAATACAAGGGCCGACCCTTGTGGGCACCCTCTCTATATTCTTCTCTCCACCTCGTAATAGCTACCCCTTACCCTGACGCTCCTGTCACTGAGGTAGCTACTTACGAGGGAGTACAGGTTGCTGGGGGTGTTGAACTCCTGCAGCCGCTGGAGTACACAGGGCCACCATACACTGTCGAAGGCGGAGGAGACGTCAAACAGTACGAGCATGACGTACTTCTCCGCCCTCTCTTCCACGTCCCTGCGCACCCTCAGCAGCGCGTCTGTGGTTCCCTTGCCACGGGTCGAGCCGAACTGCCGTGGATGACTTGTGGAGCTGCACTGAGGAGGAGGCATATTGGCATGTACGGCTTAGGCGACTCCTTATCCTTGCCTCCTCCTTTGTAGAGTAATCTCAGGCCCGCGATCCTTCACCTACTCGGGAAGCGACCCTGGTCCAGACACTCATTGAGGATGCGCAGAAGGTCATCCTCGATGAGGGGGCGCTTTTCCTCAGGATCGCGGCATCTATCCCGTCGAGTCCGATCCTCTGTCTCTCCGCGCCAAGACGTAGCTCCCATATATCCCATGGTGGGCAAAACTCGGTACCGGGAGGGCACACCGTGGTGCGTCTAATCATTTGATCTTCTTCCGTATCCTGGGATGGATCATTCCTGGGGTATGTATAGTCAATATACATCGCAGCAGTCTCCTCCAGGGAGGTTGCCTGGGCATCTCTAACTCTGATCGCCGCAATCATGGTCAGCGGGTTCACCTTGCCCAGTGCCACCCTCTACGGGATACCCCAGGGATTCTTCTCCGATTCCTCGACGATAAAATCGTCCCAGGATTTCTTCTTCTGGTGACGCACGCCGTTTCGTTATGCCCTATACTTTACCTTTGTTTCCTGTCGGAGTACAGGTCTCCCCTCCTCGTCCCTGCACTCCTGGTACCTGCGCTTCGCCCTGTACTACTTCCTCTTGAGAAGCGTCAGGGCAGGCGTCCACCATGAGACCGGACGCGCTCTCGCTCTGCGGCGCTGGAGGGTCATGTTGGCCGCTTCTGTGATGGCGCCCGTCAGCTACTCTGCGGTCTATAGCTGACTCTCCAGTTCACTGGAGAAGGCTCCCCAGTTCGCCGTTCTGGTCACGAACCCTTTCCCCACTGGAAAGACTTCGCCTTCCTCCTCCACCACACTGAAGGCAATGGGCCGGTGGTCGGAGCTCGTGTCAGACCGTAGGGTCCAGTCAGCTATGCGCCTCGCCATGGTGGCCGTGGCGAGTGTCACATCGATCCAACCCTGGCCCCTGGCTCCAACGAATGTGGGACCAGAGGGCTCATTCATTACAATGAGATGACACCTCACCACGGTCTCATCCACCACTCTCCCTCTGGCGTCTGTGCGCACCGAACCCCAGGCTGTGCTCCACGAATTGGCGTCGGAACAGAACACCACAGTCCTGTAACGTTGTGCGATGGCCACCACGGCGGCAACGTTTTCCTCTATCCGTTGCTTCGGCGACATGTATGACGAAACGAGGGCGAAGGATATCCTCCCCCATCTGACATAACACGCCGCCTGATCCGCTGTGGTGAATTGCTTCAGTTCCATAACATCGAGATTTGGATTGACTATCACAATAGCCGCTCTGGGCGTCCTCTCGCCACTGCCCATTGCGACTACCCTCGACGTGAAACCGAATCCGGCGACCACATTACCCTGACACCACGGCTCCTGTACAGCCATGATGTCAGCCTTCCTAGCGAGAGCTCTCAGCTCGTCCGCGACCACTCGTCTTCGCCCCATGTTGACCTGCAGAAACTGCAGCCTACGCATACCGGGTTCTCTCGCATACCATCAGCTCCAGGTACGTCGGGCACTCCCTGCTACCCGCGCAGTGACGAAGCTATATCCCCTCTCTGCCGTTGGCCTTGCAATGCCTACATGTTGGAGGGAAATCTCTTATATTTACCGGGCAATCCTTTTTCTTGTACCAGTGTCCATCACACCACCTGCACGCCAACTCCTTCGCGCAGGTCTTCGCCATGTGGCCGTGCTCAAGGCACTTCAGGCAGATCAGGGGGTCGAGGTAGTCTCGGATGGTCAAGCCCCACCATCCACTACTCATACTGTCAGTTGACAGGTTCATCACGGCGGACCTCATCGCTTGATGAACCTCTACCAACCAGTTCATCGCGAGGCCGCACCCCGCGGGAGTGGCGAAGCAGGGTCTAAGCCACTCCCTCCTGTCCTTGTCTTCTACCGGCTTATCCATGGCCGCATTATCTCACAGGTATCCCTCTAGAACTTCCCCGTCCCAGTGCCTGGGGACGCCTCTTACTTCTATGCGGGGCCTTCTCGCCGCCGCTAATCTGGCGCTCAGCCCCTTTAAGGCGTCCCACTCGACGAGCCTCTTAGCCTGGTCAGCCCCTCCGGTCCTGACCAGGTCGGAGCCAGCCCTCGTTACTCTTATCATCTTCACGCTGGCTCTGATCTTCTTGAGCTCCTCCCGGGACGGAAGCTGCTCGTGGATCTTTCCAGCCTCCCACCCTTCCGTGTTCCCTGTTAGGGTCACGTAGGTGGGGGTATCCTCCGACTTCCTCGGCACCGCGGGAATGCTTGCGAGCACCCCAGCGAAGGTAATCTTTTCCTTCTTCTTTGCCTCCTCCCTTGGCCTTTCCTCTTCATCCTGAGAGGAAGGATATTTCTTATACCCTCCGTAGGTCACGCTGCGTCTCCCATCCATGAAAGATCTATCTGCGCTCTCTCCTTTCTCCGAAAACAATGGATACATATACAAGATCTACTTGCTGCGACTAAAAATAACAACGTTGCATAATAAAATATCTACGAAATATTATGCTTAGTAAAATTGTCACTCTTAGATTGCCTATAAAATATAATTTTAATTTATATTCAACATATAATCATAAAGCATATTCAACATCGTTCCGGAGGTTAAGGACCTAGTGTCCACTGGGCAATATTTTAGGTAAAATGTTATGAATAAATACTATGATTAATTCATCCAATTACTTATCAATTTTAATAACAATGTTTATCATTTTCTTTAAGCTGCTTCTATAAGTAAGATTGAAAGGTCTTTAAAGAAAGATTGAAAGTAAGGTTGAAAATTGGTTCCAATAAACAAATAAAAAAATTACAAAAATGCATGTATCTTTTACCCCCGAATATTTTTTAGTTCATAACCACTTTATTTTAATTTATTAAAAGTATACATTTTATCCTCCCATTTTCACGAACATACTCTACTTTTCTTTATTATGATCATCTAATCTTACTACCGAAAAAAAAGAGTTAAAGGATAATTTTTAGTAAGGGACTTGTTAACTAATTCTTAACCTAAATACACGGAAATAACATTTAGCCGGCTCCTGGAGTCCTCACTGACCCCATCCAGCCATCGCAACTTGGGTCGCCCTACTCTTCTTGTGCCCTGCACCTTTCTTCAATTACACTGCGATGAAAAAACTGTAGCAATTTTAACTAGTGGGTTTAACAGTATTTTTTGTGCTGATTATGAAAAAATTAGCGAAAACATTCTATCGCACCCAGATAAGTCACAAATTTCACCTGAAAATTTTAGGGTCTAGGCATAAAGAAAGACCTGTATTAGCCTCCGGTGTTTTATTTTCATGGTATCGATTTAGAGAAAAGGAATGTGTCTCTTTTTTTACACAAGACGGTGACCTAGTTTTCTGCAACAATGTACCTGGAATCATGGAAATGTTCAAGATCATGTATGAACCAGAGGAATGGAGGCTTTTTATAGATTCATCAAAAAGGAGTTTGAAAGCTGTACTTCTTCGCAGTGGTAACCGATATGCTTCTGTGCCTGTTAGACACTCAGTCCATTTGAAAGAATGCTACGAAAATCTTGAGTTTGTTCTTAATAAGCTCGGTTACTCTGACCATAAATGGACCATTTGTGGGGATTTCAAAGGTATTTCCATGTTACTAGGTCAACAAAGTGGTTACACAAAGTTTCCATGTTTCCTCTGTGAATGGGATAGCCGTGAAAGGAAACAACACTAGATCAAGCTGACCTGGCAAATCAGAAAGGCTCTTATTCCTAGAGTTAAAAATTTTGAAAGACATAGTTTAGTGGATCCTAAAAAGATCTTACTTCCACCATTTCATATTAAATTGGGGCTGATGGAATAATTTATTAAAGCATTACCCAAAGAAGGAGAGTGTTTCAAGTATCTTTGTGAACAGTTTCCTGGTATGTCCGATGGTAAGCTGGGAGTCTTTGTTAGGCCTGACATCACAAAACTTTTGAAAGATAAAAGCTTTGTCACTAAAATGGAAATGGAAGAAAAAAATGCCTGGAATTAATTTAAACTTGTTGTAACAGGCTTTCTAGGAAACAAAAAAAGACCCAAACTACATTGCTGAATTGTTACAAAATGAAGTTTTGTCTAGACTTAAAGAAAGACATATGCTAGCCTCCGGTGTTTCTGGATGGAGCGCAGATACTAAGGCCTATGGAATGTCAACATGATGACCGACTACTGTTGGATGTTAAAAAGGGAAAATTCACATGAACATAGCCGAAAAAGTACCAAAAGAAGCTATGATGGAAAAATAAAACGTTTTTCCAAAGACTTATAGTAACATTACAACACATGTGCATCAGTTTTATGCTCATTTTAGCTAGGTATCTTTGATTTTTTTTGCTTTTACTTCATGTGAAAATAATAAAAACCATTCCAAAATATTCCGTTTTTTGTACTTTTTCCAAAAACTTCAATTTTATTTTGTAGGTAAGCCTTACGTGATAGAAAAAACCACATAAAATCAGCTAAAAAACTACATAAAGATCAGTTAACTAAATCAAAACAATTTTTTAAAAAGTTTTTTTTGCAGACGTGTATTATTCTTCTGGGACCTTCGACACTTGTCATTCTGGCGACAAGGTCAGCCCAGCCCAACCTACCAAGCTTTATTAATTTGACCACGTCCGGGGCCTGGGATAGAGTTGCCACACTTGACAACTAATAGTACGTTTTCTCCACGCTTCCCACACTCTATCAGGTCCAAATATTCGACGCATATATGAAAAAAGAATACAATCTGATATACATATGAGGTAATATATGCAAGTATAACAGTTATATGATTTTGAAACTAAATACACGAAAACTCAGTGATGGAAATGCCCTTTCTTCGAGCGTTCGCTGTCAACATGTCAAAACTAAAAGCAGAACTTGAATTCTACTTTCAAAAGGCTTCATCACTATTATTGCTTAGAAATTGTAACGAGTTTATTTTTTTTTTTTTGTTGCTAAATTCGTCCGTCAGGTGTTTCTACCTATCTGACCTCACTCTACTGGGGACTGTCATTCCATACGGATGTATATCAGTGGTTTATATGGACCTTGGACCGAAAACCCCACAACCTGGTCACAAAATAAATAAGAAATAGTTTCCTTGCATGTTGTTACATATAGAAAGTTATTCAGTTACCGTTTTATAGTATTAGGGGGTATATTTCTCCCTAATTTTCCCTTCAAATCGATTTTCAAAGCATTTTCATGCTGGGGAAAGAAAACGAAACGTAACATAGTACTTTTAAACCTAAGAATATACGGAAAGCTACTTTTGTAATCAAGCAGTTAGAATATATTTAAATGTTAAATATTTGTAATCCATTTATGTATTAGATCACAGAAAATGTGGGTTATATTTTTCATATAACTATTTAAGAAAGGTATAAAATCATAATTTAAACGCTATATCGCAATAAAAGTAATTTAAATGTAGAAGAGAAATTGCTGGTAGAAGTAAAAAGCTGTATATTGCTGAATATCTTTCTCATGCATTCCCTTTAATAAATACTGTTACTGTAGAACTCTAAAAGAGTTTATGTGAATAAGAGTTGTGTCTGTTTTAAAAAAAGAACATATCAAAATAAAAAAAGTAGTATATCTCAAGAAAAGAAAAAGTAAATGGCATTTGTTGTTTCCATCACAGAAGAAATAAAATGAATGAAGTTTTGGTTGATATATTTTATATACATCATTATTATTTATTATTTATTGAACAACTTTATAAAAATAAAGATGATGGATACCCGTAAAAAATAGGGGTAGAAATAAAGTCGAATAAGAAGTGTAAGGTTAGTAGGGAATCGGTGGTGAAAGTAGTGAAAGTGAAAGGAGGAGAAAACTTTTCTTTTTTTTAAGTAGCAGCAAATATCATTAAAGATGTTTACGACTCAGGGGTATTTATCTCAAATATCCTGTGGGATATTAAAGTATATTGACTTATTAATCAATTAGAGAATCAGGGAGGAGTTGGGGGTTCCCCAAATGAAGGATGTCCTTGAGACTCGGCAGCTTAAGTGGCTTGGACATGTCGTCAGAATGGAGGATCCACAGGGATCCATTGAAGTCTATGGACTATGTCCCCGATGGTAGAAGACCCCGTGGCAGAACGAGAATGTCGTACCTCAAATACGTCGACCGTTTGTGTAAAAAAAGAAACAAGAATATGTGCCAACCCAGAAATCTTGCAAGTAACAGGGAATATTAGAAGTCCTGGTTATACGCTCCCCTACGCTGAAAGGCACTGAAGGGTATTGCAAAAGAAGAAGAAGAAGAAATGCTCAAACAGTTGCCATCATTAATTCAAATCAAATAATCAAATTTATCAGAGGCCAACTTTCTGAGATAAAGGTAATCTGTCCTATAAAAATAAGATATATTTTTGAGAATAAATATATTCTTATAAATATATTGTTACCTTCTGCTTGTATCTAGGACTTCGAGGACACCTGAAAGGGGCTGGGAGAGGACAGGGTATAGTCGAGGACAACTAGGGAAACTAGGGTAAGAAATAAACCCATAACATTCATCTATCAAAATAAAGTGCTATTATTTGAAATACAAATTGCATTCAACTATTATTAATAAGGTATTAATATAATAATAATTACAAATGTATACCGAAATCCCCAGTCAACAAAATAAAACTCTAATTTAACATAAGATTCACCCTAAAGAATAGTACTAAATAATAACGTGCGAGCAGAACGAAATCATATCCCAGATTCCCCCTCAATAATCATAATTGCTAAAACCACTAATAAATTAAGAATAAAACAATTTCCTTAATCTATAACAATAATCAAATGCACTAACAATAATTACAAATTTAAATATTCCCCATCAGTAATCATTACCTCATAACCGCTAATTAATAAAACTCGATCCCTCACCTACAACCATAATCATTTACACTAACAAGGATTATGCCTTAATAAAAGATTCCCATCTGTTTTGTGGCCGAAACGCGCTGAATGGCAAAGAAAATAGTTAATTGTCAGAGTTGAGTGACGCTAATTATAACTGAACTACAAGCGGGCTTCACCTAGAATAAAAGTCTGACTGCATTATGAAAGCAAAGTTCCTACCTTCCACCTGGTTTCTTGATCTGGTCCCTCGGCTTCTCACTGGCACCAGTCTTCAACTCTGACTTTGGGGGAAAAACGATCTCCTATTTGAAGGGTTATTCGAGCTAGCGTCAACATTCTTATCCTAGAGTCCGTGAGGGGCTACAACCTGGTGGTCATGGTTATCCCGAGAATCTCTTGAATTTAATTTAACTTTTTAAATATTCGATCCGACTCCACTTGTAGGTGACGGAAATGCTGATTAATTTCCGTATTGGACTGACGACTCGGCTTCGCCACAGACAGACAATACCCCACTAACAGTATTTAACATTTAATAAACTTAAATTTCTGAGTCCGTTAGAATATAATATATAATTTAGGGAGCGGGGAGGCTCAGTGGTAGAGGACTGAGTTGCCATGCCGGAAACCGTGGTTCAAATCCCGCTGCAGGCCATGGCTTTTATTTAGACTGTTTGCAGCGGGAGATAGATCGCATGGGATCTAGGACCTTCCTGAGGCCCACCCAGCCTCTATAAAATATTATACAAATAGGGTACTCAAAATAAGGGGGAAAAATCTGGCGGCTGAGCGTGACCTAGGACAAGTCACCTCCTTGCAGAACCATTGTTCATGAAACAGCACAGTCTCTAGTATGTACTGAACCCCAGACCTTTCACGGGTTGTAGTGGTGCAGTTTTTTTTTTTTTTTAATATATAATATATATATCGGTTGATTCATATATATGTACATTCTTGGTACTAAAATTAATGTTGTTTAGTTAGTTAACGGATATTCATTTAAAAAACATTATTTTTTTTCTAACTTTACACTTGGGTAAAACCCCTTAATCAGTCCTTTTTTGATTAATATTTTATATTTCAGTTGAAACATTATCAATAAATAATTATAGTTTTAAAAATCTTATATAATTAATAAATTTAAATCAATTTGCGCTATCGGTTTAGAAAAAGGTTTCAAGTCATAGGTTCGCAAAAAAATACAAAACAATTTATGAGTGAGAATAGGCTGAATATTAAAGAGGTTGGTAATTTGTTTCTAAACAAAAGGGAGGGCAGAAAGAACAAACCCTTGTTCGATGATGAATGTCTAAACGTTTGCCAAAAAAGTAAAGGCGGGTAATTAAAAGCTCAAAATAATACCAGCGAAAGCAGCATTGCCAACTTCCCCGACTTAATAAATCCTGCGTTTAGTTTTTAAAAAAAAGAGGGTGTTGTTAACAAACTAACAAATAATAGAGAGAATAACTAAGGTTATCTAGAAAAAAAATAATAGAAGTATAAGGAGAAATAAAAATATCAGTATCATGGCTGCCCGTCAGACACGCTGAATAAGCTCAGAACCATATTGGTAATATTTTAAATGCGTTAGAATAATAGTTCACTTCATGTGGTATAATCCGGTTGTGGCAGATAAATAATTTATTCTGTTTACAGCCGGGTTTGGAATTTGTGGGATCTGATCTGTAGCTCACTTCAATAAAGTGTGTACCCTTAATTGAAATAAAAACTTGGCGGTTGAGTGTGATCACGGACTTATCAACTCCCTCTACAACCTTTGTCCTAGAATCAGTATGGTCTCTACCAAGAACTGAACCTAAAACACTTGGTAGGTTTTAGTGGTACACGAAACAAAAATTGGTAAACAAAGAGGAGCCAAGGACAGATCATAATAACTGCAGGGCAATATTAGCTAAATCACAGAACATACCGATAAAATTGTTGGAGACCGTTAAAGACCAATGTGTTTTTTTACGAAGTTGTTGAAAAATATTTCAAAAATAACCAATAAATAGAATTTCTCCTTTTCTTTTCGTAGTTGTATCCGTACTTGTCAATTACAACTAATTGACAATCAGCGATTGGCTGACAGTAAAATAAAACCAAAACCATACTTTACTTTCTTCCTCCTCCGCATGTTTCATCTCGCATGTTTTCCTACAGGAGTTTTATCATTTCTGTTTACAATTTTATGGTTATCCGATGTCATAAGATCCAGTGTAGTTTTAAACAATGAAATGAATTGATTTTGTTTATGAAACAAAGTTTGTAATTGTTCTACAATAGAACTCCTCACTGAAATGTTGTTTGCACAACGCTGATCAATTTCTTCTGGTGTATTGCCCATTTAGTCCATTTGAAGGAGTTTATTGTCGCCATCTGTCATCAGCAACAGCGAACCTACTTTATGATATATTTGATGATGTACCTCGTAACAGCAAACTAAACAGAAAAGTTTTATTTTTATACAAAAACTTATATGATTTTATTGATAAACTTATACTAACAACTAACGCGCATTTGTTTTGCTTTGATTTACGTAAAATGTTAGACCGCTGGGAACAGGGAGTGGTTTGCATGGAAAAAGAAAAGTGTTGTTTTTATTATTTCCCTCGTCATTTTTTATGGGTTTTCTCTCCATATGAACCTTCTTGCGCCTTAGCAAACATATGAAAAACAAAATTAGTCGTGCCGTTCTCGAATTTTGTGGTTAGGAAGGAAATGGCGATTCATTTTTATTATATAGATAAATCATAATTATCTTTTTATTAGTGATAAGTGTCTGAAAAAACAAAATGGTTTAGATGGATGATAGATAAGATTCCAGTTATTTATTATATGATAGTGACTGAACTTAGAACCTATTAGGTCTACAGAGCTGCAGTTGGGCTCAAATTGTAGCAAATTTGATCTACTTTAAAAATGGTTACCTATGGTTTTTTCCAAAAACGCACCGATTAGGAGGTACAGGCAAACAACTGAAATATCCGAAAATGTCAAGGTTTTTCGGGCACCGAAGGTTTCCCTGGTCATTTTTACTGTTTTCTCTCCATAAAAACCTTTTTTGCGCCTTAAAAAAATATGAAAAAAAATTAGCCGAATTGGTCGAGCCGTTCTCGAGTTTTGCGGTAAGCAAGGAAATGGCGATTCATTTTTATTATATAGATAAATCATAATTATCTTTTTTTTTAGTGATAAGTGTCTGAAAAAACAAAGGGTTTAATAGCCCTTATCAGTGATTTAATACATATTTCAACAAGCAGGAGTATTTTTTATTTTATGAGCTGTCAGTGAAAAGTTGATAGTAGGTGCTAATTGGAGGGTGACTCGAGCCTTGAGTGACAACACATCAACCATGTCCCCGTCAGGCAAACTTTCTATCGATCCGCTCGTCCTTCTCTGCTTTTCCTCTAAAGATGTAGCCAAACCCTTAAATAAATAAATAAAAAATATAATATTAATCAAGAAAAATACCTCAAATCCATATAATTTTTAATTCCCAAAGAATACATTTATTTGTGTAGGAAAAACGTTTTCAAATACTTATATATTTTTTAATAAGAAAAGCTCAAAATAGACATAAAAACTTGTTAAGCTGTTAAATTCTATTCTATTCTCTAAATTCTCTAAATATTTATATATTTTTTCTTATCAGCTCTTTGAAGATTGGTGAGTGTATCCAGATCAGTATCTTGTTCAGAACTTAAGGTTTTGAGTTTAGAATTTTCCCAACTAATATCTTAACAAGTATATTATGCCTCTTTAGTGCTTTTTCTACACCAATGAATTTATTCTTGGGGTAGTAATAAATGGATTGGGCGATGAAGTATTTTTTTTTTCTATGAAGGCTTTATATTTTTGGTCATAGGACTACAAACCAATTTAAAAATAAATTCCCTCAGCTTATTCATTCCATATAAATGCCATTGGGCTTGAAGTGTATACCGACAAAATATCTTCCTGGATAGCCAACAGGTCATGAAACCGAACCAATTAAGTACCAAACCCAAGCCGTTTGGCGTGTAGTAGAAATACCGTTTTTTTTATTTTAAATTAACTGCGCTTATATTTCCTCTTGAATTTCGTTTTATCTAGTTTCATTTCCTCGAATGACCAAGTTTTCAAAATGACCAAAGTATTCACTGTTAAGTCTATATCACCAAAATCTCAGGAGTTTCCACAAGTAATCATATAATATTCGGAACCCAACTTCTTTTTTTCATTTTCATTCATTTAAGTTGCTGTAAGTTTGTATTATTGTTTGTGTTATTATGACTTACAGTGGAATCAATTCTGAAGTAGTAACTAAAACTATTTAGATTTCACCTCACATTTTCATGACTTCATTAGAGAGTTGTAAGATTTATCATAAATATTGTTTGTTTGTTTTTGCTTAGAGGCGTAAAACCCTAGGGTCATCAACGCCTGTAGATTTTTTATTTTTTATAACTATTTATCTTTAAAAAAAAAAAAATAAAAAAAAAATAAAATAAAATAAAAAAAATAAATAAAAAAAAAATAATAAAAAAAAAAAATAAATAAAAAAAAAATAAAAAAAGGACAATGGAGGATCAAATATTGGTTATTAATTTGCAGCCTGTGATAAATTTCACCACTTTGTCGATTTCAGCTTTGTTGTCTCCAAGTGCCTCTCTAACATCGGGGGGTATTTTGAGCTGATTAAGTATTTTCTTATAGGAGTAGCATTCCTCAAACATATGTCTGATGGAAAGATCTTTATTACACCTAAGGCATATCGGCGGTGGGTCCCTTGTAATGAGATGTACGTGGGTAAGCCGGGTGTGTCCTATTCGAAGGCGAGCTATAGCCACCTCTTCATGGCGTTTACTACGATTAGATGTAGTCCAGGGCTTTGCTTCCTTTTTTATATATTTCAGTTTACTGGCTGGACTTTCATCCCACATTGCTTGCCATCTTTTGTCTATGCATTCTTTAAGGGGGCGAGCAAGTTCTTGGGGGGTTAGAATGGCTGTGCCTCTACCTGGGAGGTTTAGAGCTGCTCGAGCAGCTTTGTCAGCCATCTCGTTCCCGACAATACCCACATGTCCCGGGGCCCAGATGAAAAATAGTGTTTTGTTTATGTGATTTAGCATTATTAAATATCTGTGAATGCGTTGGACTATGGGGTTGTGTGAGTACATGTTGTTCAATCCCTGGAGGGCGCTCATTGAATCAGAAATTATTACTATATTCTCTGTTTGTATATTTGTAATGGAGAAATGTAGAGCGGATGCTATGGCATTTAGTTCGGCGGTATAGACGTTGCAGAGGTGGTGTAGCTTTTTTTTATGGGTTGAATTGGGCGTAATAAAGGCAGATCCAGTTGAGTTATCAGACTTTGAGCCATCTGTATATATTGCAGTGTGGTGTGGTAAGGATTGTATCAATTCACAGAACATTTTCCGATATTGCGCGGACGGAGTGTCTTGTTTACGGAACTTGGACAGCTGTAGAAATACTTTGGGTGGTATGTAAGTCCAGGGTGGTGTATATGTATCTATTATATTATGGAGTGATATGTCTTTAAGGAAGGAGATGGCAAATGAGATTCTTTCTGCGAGAGGGAGGGTCGAGTTCGGTTTATTATGGAAGGCAGAAGTAAACTTAGGTTTAAATATATATTTATGAGTGGGATGGTCAGTTTGCGAATATAGTTTGGAAACATAATTGATAGCCAGTTTCTGTCTCCTAAATAAAAGGGGAGGAAAACCGGCTTCGGCGCACAGGCTAAGGATGGGACTTGTTCGAAAAGCACCTATCGATATCCTAATTCCAGTGTGGTGAATGGAGTCAAGCTTGGCTAGGATTCGTGGGCGGGCTGAAGCGAAAATAAAGGACCCATAATCAAGCTTTGAACAAACTAGGGCCTGGTAGAGTTTCAGTAATGTAGCCCTGTCTGAACCCCAAGTAGTACCGCTGAGAATACGAAGAATGTTTAATTTTTTCAAGGCTGATGTTTTAATTGCAGTTATATGATGACCCCAGGTTAATTTTCTGTCAAATGTAAGTCCTAAAAATTTGTGGTGGTCATTGAACGGTAGTAATTCATTTGCTAAATACAATACGGGGGGAGGCGGGGTATTTCTTTTTCGGCTGAATAAGAGGCATTTGGTTTTTTCTGGTGAGAATCGAAGACCTATAGATTGGGACCAGTTGCCTAGTCTATCGAGAGATTCTTGAAGTTTGTGCTGTATATGTGAAATGTCGTGAGATCTGTAAACAATGGCTAAATCGTCCGCAAATAATAATGATTTTACCCCTCTTGGGAGGTTCAAGCCTAGGTCATTAATAGCCAGTGAGAAGAGCGTTGGGCTTATTACACCACCCTGAGGGACACCGCTGTTCTGGTTGTGATTCTCAGAAAGTTCGCAGCCCACCCTAACACTGAAGTGACGATTATTTAGGAACTGAAAAATGTAGGTGAACATTTGCCCTGTTATACCGATTGAAATTAGTTTTTGCAGGATAGCTGAGTGATCAATATTATCAAACGCTTTTACCATATCGAAGAACACCGCTCCCATCTGTTGACCATTGACAAAGGCATATTGTGCTTCAGCTTCTAATGTAACTAAGTGATCAATCGTGGATCGACCTTTACGGAACCCAGATTGAAAGGGTTGTATTAATTTGTTCTTTTCCATCATCCACATCAGTCTTTTGTTGACCATCCGTTCCATGGTTTTGCTTAGACAGCTGGTAAGGAAGATCGGGCGGTAGCTGGTAGGTATTCGTTTGTCTTTTCCATTCTTTAGTATAGGGACCACAATAGAGTTGCGCCAGCTATTCGGAAATCCTCCGCTGAACCAAATGTGGTTATAATAATCTAAAAGCCATTGCAGAGTATTACTGGGTAAGTTTTTTATCATTTCATAATGGACCTTGTCAAGGCCGGGTGTTGATCCTTTAACTGTGTTTAGAACATCTTTTAGTTCCCAAATTGTAAATTTTTGGTTATACGGTAATGTATGGTCATCTGGGTTGTTAAAAGTTCCTATGTCTTCGGGGAAGGAATTTGTTGTAGAGGCATTGCTATTGTTATTATATATTTCGGAGAAGTGATCGGCAAAGGTATTAGCTACGGATAAAGGGTTATCAGTCAATCGTCCATTTACTATTAAAGTTAAGCGGGGAAACGAGGAGTTGTTGGTTATTTTTCGGACCTTGTTCCAGACGATTGTGGAGGGTGTTGAGGAGTTTATAGAACTGACGAAATTTTTCCATGATTCATTTTTATGATGATTAAAAGTTTTTCTACATATAGCTCTATGTTTTTTATATTCAATAAAGTTTTGAGTGGTCATTGATTTTAGGAATTTTTTATAAGCCCTACGGCGATTCTTGATGGCTGTTCTGCATTCATTATTGAACCATGGAACTGGAGGTCTATTTGGCATGCCTTTGGTCATTGGTATGGATGCCTGAGCTGCCTGTTTGATTACATTCGTAATAGCCTCACATCCTTCTTCAACATTTAATTCATGTGGTGGAACCGGAGGTGGAGAGGCTAAGGATACAAAAAGGGGCCAATCAGCTTTATCTAACAGCCATCTGGGATTTACGCGACACGTGGAGTTTATGTTATTGAATTTAATTAGGATTGGGAAGTGGTCACTGCTGTAGAGATCAGGTAAAATATTCCAGTCTATCGAGGGATAGAGAGTTGAACTGCAGAGTGAGAGGTCAAGAGCCGAAAGCGAACCAAAACTTGAACTGAGGAATGTTGGTTCCCCTGTATTGAGTAGGAAGAGGTTGGATAAGTCAATGAAATTTTCTAATATTTTTCCTCTTAAATTGGTATCGGAAGAACCCCATAAGGGATTGTGACCATTGAAGTCCCCAGTATATAATACTGGGCCAGGGAGTTGGTTGTGAATATCTAAAAGAGACTGGGTGTCAATTGTACTATCTTGAGGTGGTAGATAAATATTGCATATTGAAAAAGTAAAATCTATGTGAATTGTTGCGGCTATGACTTGAAGGTGTGAATTGATTATAATGGGTTCCGAGTAAACTGATTTGTGAACAGCTAATAGTAAGCCGTGATGACTATGATTGGGGTCGGGGCTATCTTTTCTGTATATATTATAATTCTTTAATGTAATATTATTGTGAGGTTGAGTATGAGTCTCTTGTAGGGCAACACAAAACGGGTTAATATCATTTATTAATAATTTTAAGTCATTAAAATGTATTTTTAATCCATTAATGTTCCATTGGAGCAGAGCCATTTTACTAAGTGTGGATATGTGAGATATGTTTAGTGTGAATAAACGAAAAGTCACCCATGATATGTACGTAAAACAAAGATTTATAGATCCATAAAATATATATTATGATAATATATTCGTAATACGAAAACAGCGGTATATTATAGATGTGTGAGATATACTTAGTGTGAATAAACGAAAAGTCACTCATAGTATGTTCGTAAAACAAAGATTTATTAATGTATAGAGTATATTTTATATGGCAGAGGGTATATTCATAGGACGAAAATAGTGTTAAGTGAATAATGTTGTTTAATAAGGCTGGCGTCAATGATTTGTAAATGTTTATAGTCATAAGTGAAGGTAATGACAAAGAGGTATTAAGATATCCGCAAGGAGAAATCTTGTTATTGCCATTGACTTCACCGATGTGATATCTGTTATTATTATTGACTTCAGTGACGTGATATATGTTTTTAACTGAAAGAAAGTTAGTTATTTTATAGAGATTTAGAAGTGAGCTAGGGCACGGACTGTAGATATTAACTTTGTATTTAGATTTTATATAAAGATTATTGTATATGTATTTGAGGATTATCGTACAAATCATATTTTTTTGGATTTCCGATTGCCCTGTTTTTTATTGTTTACTAGAGTAAACTCTCCTTCCGGGACGATTTCTGAGTTGTGGTCAGAACTTAACAACGCTTGGGTTCCATTAGAAGGTCCTGCGTTATCACAGGGAAGGAGGGGGGTTACAGGATCGGCTCGTTGCGAGGAGCGCGACCGTGACCTCATAGGTTTCTGGGTGAGGGGGACAGGAAGGGGAAGGGTGGGGGGCGCGAGGAAGGGAAGGGTGGGGGAAGGAAGGGTGGGGGGAGGAGGGGTGTTTGTAAGACTTAAGGTCGTCGAATTTAACTGATTTTCGTTAGAATTTTTGAGTTTATTTTGTTTATTATTTATGCTTTCTCCAAAGTTGTACACTGTGTTTGTCTGGGTACTAATATCTTTAGTTTCTATTTTTTTTGTGTTTTGTTTAATTATTTCGGAAAATGATTTATTAAATATTGTTGGATTTTGCTCCTTATATATTTTCTTAGCCTCATTAAGGGGGATTTTATTAGTAACCTGAATGGTTTTAATTTCTTTATTGACTTTAAAAATTGGGCAAGAACGATCAAGAGCATTGTGTGGGCCCCCACAGTTCGCACATTTTGCCGCTAAATTGCATCTACTGTTGTTTTCGTGTTTGGCATCTCCGCATTGTATACATTTGGCTTGCTGTTTACAAAGATGGGTTGGATGGGCAAATCCTAGACAGTTGAAACAGCGCATGGGATTAGGTATGTATTGTTGTACTTTAACCGTGTAATATCCTATTTTTATTGATTCTGGAATTTTCGGGGTTAAGAATGTTATTATATAAGTGTTCGTGAGGATTTCGCTGTTATTACGGTTGATTTTAATACGAACAATATCTTTTATCACATCCGATAACTCTTCTTTAATTTCTTCAATTTCCAAAAATTGAAGATCATAGCATCGGATAACCCCCTTACTATAGTTCAGACTACTATGAATGGAAACTTTAACGGGAAACTGGCCGGCAAAATTTTCGCATTTCAATAATTTTTCTGATTGTTTTCCGCCACTAGTTTCAATCAGAAGTGATCCATTTCTCAATTTTTTTACATTTTTAAGTTCACCCGCATAACCGTTTAGAAATTTACTAATTAGAAAGGGTGACACTTTAGTAAAATCTTGTTCATCGATTCTCTCAATAAGTAAAAATGTTGGACTTACCGGTTGATTTTCCATAGTGTCCGGCAACGATTTCATGCGACCCCGAGGCCGTTTTCTTTTTGCCTTGGGGCTATTAAGGTCTATGGGGTCCCCCATAGATATATCGAAAGAGAAATTAAGCTTACACTTATATTAAGGAAAAAAATAAATAAATAAAATAAAAAAAAATATATATAAAATAAAATAAAAATAATATAGAGAGAAAATTATAGTCTTAGCTGGTTAGAAGTTAGCAGCGCTAGGGACACGTCTTCTCTCCTCGAGGTGTAACGACTCACTGTTATCATAAATAGACATCACACATTCTGAAATACCTTGTTCAAGACAAACTCGTAATGTGGATCAAATTATTAATTTTCAATAAACACTTGTTTTATGTTTAGTTGATTTTCTTTGGAATATCTTATTCTCCATATAATTTATACGGTTACCGCTAAAGGAATCAAAATTAATTTATAGTTTCCCCTAACATTACCTACAGCTAACTTTACCTAGATTTAAACATTTTTCAGTTAGCATCAACTTTGAAATGACATATCCAAAACAGCTTTAGTAACTTTTTTGGTGTAACTGATTAACTACTTATTGATTACATTATAATTGTTTATGTAATATTTACCGCAGGGAAAGTATGTGATCGAAAAATTAGCCTCAATCGGAAAATAGTTTAAGGTTTCTTCTGATACCACATTGGTCATCTAATAATTTCTTAACAATTTTCTAATAATTATTATTATTCCAGAGTTGTCCTGTCGGTCCTCGGCCTTTTTTTCACATAGTAATCTACGGGAAGTTTCGAATCCTTTCGATTTTCCAGAACATTTTGATAAAAATGTAGTTAATGGTTAAGTAGGAAAATAAAAAGATTTTTTAAGACATTTTGAGACTAAACAAAATAAATCACTATACATATATTTGGTATTGTTTGATATTTTAGATAGACATTAGTTCCAATACTACGCAGTCAGTGTCGTCCTGTTGCAAGAAAAATGTACACTCCAAGCCATAGTTTTTTAAAATATTACATAAAATGGCTAATAGTGATAAACATTCATAAAACAATATGGTTGGGTTGTGCTAAAAATCATTTTAATATCAGAAGTAATATACCTAGGACATTGATGATAGACGAGATAATTTTATGACAATCGAAAGCTCGTTCCTTGGCTAGCCTTCGACTTCGGCTTGAGAAATTTTTCATAAAATTATGAGGCGTTTGTCCGAGGGATATTCGGCGGAAAATTTTTTGATAAAAAATTTATAACTCAACAAAACAAAACATTTATTTATTTATTAAAAGTACAGTTAGTGGAAGTACAATTATTAAAATTTAACTTAACATTAGATTCGTTGCTGTTCTCTACTATAGAAGATCTATTACCACGCATAATATTTGTGATCTTGTTGTGGTGTTCATGATCAACATTTAAGTATGGTTTTATATGGCACATTTGGAATGAAATTTTCAAACTCTACACGTGTTGTCATACTGATTGATAATTGCACTGAATGCAATTATCAGGGTAATGTTGATATGATTGGGTGAAATTGTTTCATATGACACAAAATGACAAAATTTGGTTGGCTGTTAGAACTTAATTAATAAATAGTCATTATTGCATTGACTATTTAATAATTAAAGTTAAAAAACCGAAGGTAGCTATCTTAGTAACAGTCTTAATTTTTATAATTTTATTTCATCAATTGGCCACTAGCGGTGGAAATATTAACAAGTATAATTCAAGCATCGAGTTTGTACTTTTTTTTTCAAGAGATATTCTGGAATATATGATTTAAAAAAAATAATTAATAAGTTTTATTTTTACAATTATTAGGCCTATAAAAGGTGTTATATAGCGATTGAAATAGATGAAATCCATTATGTAAGATTTAATAGAATAAATTGAAGAGATATTTGTATAGATTAATTTGTAGCACAAATTCGAAGAGAGACACTGAAATAATGGAATGGAAATGAAAAGATAATATAATCACATACTCGTTGAATTTGATTGGCTGGGTCAGCAATGTGTAGATTTACGTTGAAATCAATGAAAACTTTATTCCCTATGACAGAAATTAGAAATTTCTGAAACACTATCGAAACTCATCCCAGAACTGCTTTCAACGATGGCTATTATATGTTATAACAGGGAAAAGTGTACACGAGTCATCCGCGTCGAAACTATAGCCGACTGTTTAATGAAAACCTGACGTAACGTTAAGCGAATGAAATCGACCAGGGCAAAGTGACTCACGTTTAAAAGAAATGAAATAAAAAGGAGAAAGAAAAAAAAAGGAGTTAGGAATAAAATGCTTTGAAGAGATTCAATTTCAAAGAAGGCAGACTTTATTGGAACAAGAAAAGCGAGCTCCTTTCAAGATCTGAAATGGTGGCCGAACCGTTCGCAATTAAGGCTTCTTTGAAAAGACTTACATGAGAAGCGGTAAATTACAGGTGGAGTAGTCGCCCAGGGCAGCCGAGCAGTCAATGGGTGAGGGTCCCCATGCACCTTTCTCTATCTTCTTTTTCATTACCTGGTTTCTCCATGTCGTTTTCATCTCCAACTATAACGCTCCTCCTGGTACAGAAGTTTTTGGCAGGCCTAGTAATGTCACGTTTTACTTTGGCAACTCCAAAAATGTATCGTAAATGTCTTAATTTCTTAAGTAGTCCGTTCCTTATAAGCTTTCCAAATATGTTTCAAATTACCGACCTTCTAGTATCCCATTTTTTTTTTTCAATTTTCAAAAAACATAATCATTTTCTCTCACCTAGGTCACCTTTATTTATCTTATTTCCAAACAAATAAACTTACTGAAAGAACTAGATACCTGATTCAAAAATATCATCTGATCGCTCTGCAAAGCTGATTGGTGAGAAAAGCTGATATAGTAAGTTACCGTAGATGTAGGACAGTAACTAACGAGATAATTAAGTGTTGAATGACTGTTTGAGCAACCTCGAAATAGTTATTGGACCTTTCGATGAGAGCTCCGAAATGGATAAGGAAAATAAATTTCTGATTCAATTATACCAGATCGCATGTCATTTTGAATGTAACCTTTTATTAAACTAATAACATAAATCAAATTTTATAAATTAAATAACTAATACTTTTGAGAATGAAAACCAATTAATTAAATTAAAAGAACAATTTAAACGTTTTTATAATGAGAAAATGAAGTTATTAAAATTAACTAAATTACAAACAATTAATAACAAAAGAAAACAATTATTATTTAATCCTACGATAGTAAATTTAACTCTATTAAATTACAAATAAATAAAATGATCAAATAAATCTATTACAAAATAATGAATGTTTATGCGGTGTTCTAATTGAAATTATATAATAATGAAACTCTTATCTGTCTGTCGAAGTAGTTTCCCGTAGATGGTAGATTCTCGGCAGGGCGAGCTGGATGTTGAGACGACAGAGGATTTTCGTCGGCAGGGCGAGCCAAGATGGTGAAACAATAGAGATTGAGATGATCGACTGGGTCAATTCGAATTGGTCGAATCGATAACTTAGTTTAAACTAATTACACCTGCAGGTGGGCAGTAAATTAGTATCAAAATTCAACTTTGGGCTCCTATAGAGCATACGATGTACACGGCTAAGGGCTCGCGTCAACACTGTCTTCAAATTCACAAAACACAACTTAGGGCTCCTAAAGAGCATACGATGTGCACGGCTAAGGGCTCGCGTCAACACTCTCGCTCGGTCTAGCCGGAGCGAACAAAAGCCGATCGACTCTCTTTTGTTTTTCTCTCTTAACTTTTATAACATATGTTTTCACACTTTTTACAAATATTACATTTAATACTAAACAAATAAAATTACCTTTAAAGTTAAATTATTCTAAACAAATATGAAATAAACGTTTAAATTATTATATTAAATAAAAATGTGAAAAATAAGAAAAGATAATCTTTCTTTTACGAAAACAATTATTTAATTTTTATGATTAAAACTAATAATATTTTATAAGGTTATTACTTCATCTGGCCTTAACAATGACTTTCTTTTAAAATATTCTGGCCGTCATTTCTCTTTTGGAATATATAGAGCTATGTAGTATTACTTACATTATTTCCATCACATTAGTTATTTATCCCGTTGCAATACTGATTTAGTGAGGAAAAGTGCTAGGCCTCAAAAAGTGTGTGTGACATTCTACCTACATTATTATTATTTTGAAGTAATTAACTAATCAGTTATTACCTTGGACTATGCTTTAAAAAATGGAATATTTTCTCATTCTGTGTCACATTGCTACCATAAAATTTTGTTGTCGTTTACATGGTGATTGGCTGTTGTGAGGCTCTCTTACTCCCAACTTAAAAAAAAAAAATATGGTAGAATAACATTTAAAAAAGAAGTTAATTAGAAATGGCTAAAAAAAGTGACATTAGTTACCGTCAAAAAACATTTGATCTACTGAAAAAAATTGTTAGTTTAGCTGCTACAACACAAATTCAAGGCATACTTTATCATTATCTATAATATCTACTAGAAAAAAATAAAATAAAGAAACGGAAACAAATTTGTCAGAGCTGCGATAAGTTGTTAAGAAAGATTATAATTGTATGAATAATTAGATGAGTGAAAACTATCTATGACGATCAGCGGACGTAAGGATACCTTAATAATAAAAATTTTCCTCACTTTTTAAATTTTATAATATACGTCTTAAACATAAAAAAAGAAAATGAAATTGATGGAAATCTTTTTCCCAAGCTCAATATTAATTACAGGTACTTTTTAAAAAGTTTCAATAAGGATTAAAAAGTATATATATTAGAAATATACTATAATTTTCGAAAATCTATTCTTCTCAAAATATTTACTGAATTGTGTCCAGAATATAAGGAACTGCTAATGAAACTATATATTATCTACCTATTGAGAAAATCAAGGGAGTTTATTTTCAAAAAGAAACAGTTAGTGTTTAAAAAGACAAAAATTAATTAAATATTTCCTATGATATTCTACATTTTTTTTAAAATCCTTGATTTCTTTAACTATAGCTCCTTTGTAATTTGAACGTAAGGAGATAAACATAAAGAAAATAGCGGACATGTTTAAACTCGATTGATTTATCAAATGCCCAAAATGCTTGGTCCAGTCAAGTGATGTTGAGATTGAAGAGGATCGTGTTTAATGTATAAGAAAATGGTAAAAGGGGCTGGATAGTTGTTTGCACCTACGTCGGCTGGAGCTGGAGGATGAAGAACTCTGTGATTGATGAAGATTGACTTGCCCTGGAGAAAAAACAGGCTCCAGGGATGGCGGGTTCTTATGGAAGCAACTTGGAGAAAAGTCACTCCCCGCTCCTGGGTCCAAGCCGTCCCTAATTATCGGGCATTAATCACGCTCCATCTTTACCAGCCTTTCAGCCCGAGTCTTTTCTTATTATAATTATTTGTAATCACCGATCATTTATGACGTAGAGAGAAAGGCTAGAAAAATAAATAAATTGGCTGGTAAACAATTTTATTCAGACTAAATATATAGACTAAACAGATACGTTAAAAGCAAAAATTAAATTATGCAAATAACTGGACATTCTTCTTATTGAAGAAATAATCGATCAAAACTCAATAAATCAAAACAAAACTATTTTTAAACATGAATTGGTATATAAGATGTCTAAAGGAAACGATAATAATATTTATAAACTGAACATTTTAATTTTTATATATATAATGATCATATAATTTATTGATAAAAATAACATCTGAAGAAAAAAAAATCGTATGAATTTCGGATGTCAACATTTTATTAAAGAAAGTGTATTTTCTGGGGATAGTGATGCTTGAAAATCTCTTTAATATAAAACTCTGCCCAATTTCCATTTAACTTAAAATCGACTAAAATAAATTAACTTGCACTTCAGATATTTTCAGACTTTATATGATCATTTTTATTTGCGTCCAATCTCTCGATATTGATAATGGTTGTTACTATTTTTATCATTATTAATTTTTTTCTAATTTCTCTCAGATTCTTCTGGAATTATTTATTAGAAATTAGAGAACTCAAGGGAATGCAAACAAGTTTATTGATTTAAGTATTTCTTCACAATAATGACGGAGACCAAAAGAAATGTCTTCTGTGCTAATTTTATTATAATTAATACATTAAGCTATTATCTAAATCGCGAAGGTATTTTATACCTTCCTTGTGATTTAAGCATCAGACCATTCGATGCACTGAGTATTATAATCACCAGCACTTTTTCTATCATTGTATTATTATTGATTTAAAATAATTAGATTTGTTTCATGATTACATTGCAAAAATAAACCAAAACATAGCATACTATGAAGTATGTGTAGTAGGAGATAGGGCGTTACATCACAATAAGGAAGCAGTTCAGATCAAACGCTTCACGGGTCATGAATATTTCAAAACAGGCTATGATTTGGTTCGGTTGAATTATGAAGGGGTTTCTCTCTTTGAACTCTTTCCAGGCAAGGCGGTTGATTCATCTACACACACATCGGCACTTCAAGTTTTTTTAAAGCAAATATTGATGTTTTCATTTCAGTTTGACGTGTTATAACTTGAATGTATAACTTCTTTAGCATCTGGGGATGTTGAACCAGAAAGTAAAGTAAAGATACGTGAAATTCTAAAAAAAAAAGATTTTAGCAAGACGAACTTCATATTGAAATAAAAATGAGTAGTTTTAAAATATATTCTCCAGCATATTAACCAAGTATTTACTATATGGTAAGTATCATTGCTATGGCCTTCTTGTAAGAAATATCCCAACAACTCGAAACTGAAATCGTTTCAAGTGAGTAGCAGAATCGTTATTTCCCAGTTCTTGGGTGACTTATGAATTCATCTGGTGGCTACGAGAGAAATAGAATGTAAATATGTATGTGTGTGTGTCTGTGTGAGGGAGAGAGAGGGAGTGATAGAGATTTGTAAGAAGCAGATTGAATTCGTGAGGACTTCAAATATCTCACATTTCAAATATCTTTTACTACAGTTACTGTTTATTTCTCGCGTACAGGTAAATCATACCAAAATACTATACATGCATAGACACACCACAGAACATTGAATAGACTAGAAGTGGCAAACGCTAGTTGTGGGTTGGGACCAGCTCTGAGACGTGTTCCCCCTCTCCTTTAACCCCCTTGGGCCATTGTTGCCCATTCATTCGTAGTTCGGACGTTAGTTCTAACCACGATCAGACCGTCTTATTGTTATTACGCTTGTTTGTTTCTATTATTGATTCACGTTCGATATTTTTTACTTCCTTAGTAATTTATTTTCGAGTTACTCTAGTTGTATAAGTTTAATTACAATACGCCTTGTTGTGTCTCCTTAGGATGCTGTACAAAAAAGCCCGTTAAACAATCAGTACCTCCAATAACATTTCACACGTAAGTTTATTATTCCTTTCATCATATAAAACAATTTTTTCTCAAATAATATTCTTTTAGAATTTAAAGAACATTAAAAGATCTCATTAACAATTACTTATTAGTTATTATGCTAAAGAAAGAACAATACGTGTTGAATTTAAATGGACCACATCTTTGTTATGGTTCAATAAAATTGCAAAGCAAACACATAATTATAAGTAACTAAAAAAAGTTTGCGGAATATTTCTTAGGAAAAAAATGTTTTTATAATATTAGTTTTATTTTCTTTTTAATTTGACCTCGGTATTTTATTCTTTCGGGTTAGCTTACCGTCAGAAGAAATTGAACAAGAAAAGTGGGTTCAAGCAATAAGAAGGAGAACTGGAAGCCCACAAAAAGCAGCCGGTTGTGCTCCAAGCACGTAAAACTTAAAAATTGCGATGTCCCATCAGTTTTTGGTAGTTTTCCCGAATATCTGAAACCTAAAGTTACTCAGGTAGTAAATATATTTGTCAGTTACTTGAGCACGACAGGTTTATGTATTATTATTATTATTATTATTTTTAGGAGAGACGAGCAATTAAAAGACACACATCTCCGATTCCACGTGTGAAAAACGCTCGATCCCCAAACAAAAAGAAATTTTAAAAAATGCTAAAATTTGCGGACGACAAGTTGAGTGAATTGACAAATAAAGTAAATCAAACATCTTCCCAACTTGAACAAATGACTTCAAGTTTTAATGTTACTCAGAAGAAACTGTGCTCAACCAAGAATTCGCTGAGAAAAAAAAGAAACAAGCTTAAGAACCTTCAAAAAAGGGCAAATAGATACAAAAAAAAAGAAAGGAGTTTCTTGGCCGATGAATATGCCGACATGCTTGAAATTTTTTTTAAGACAACCTATGGTAAAGAGGCAGTTGTTGAAGTTTTCCAATCCAAAACTTGTAAAAATTTATGACGAGAGACTAAGGGCGTTCTCAATCACACTAAATTTACACACAACAATAATCCTAGTTGCAAGGAGTTTATGTACACTTCTATAGCCATCCTAGTGCACAAACAACAGCACGAATCTTCATCTTCATGTGGTGATTTAATTCCGCTTGATAAAATAAATATACTCGAAGTAGAGTATCATGTCACATCATGCCCGGTAGAAAATATCAACGAAACCTCCTTGAAGAAAAGAATGCTGAAAGAGGACGCAACAGAAATAGGTAAATTTAAGTTTGTTTTTTTATACTTTTGTTTATTATTATTTTTAATATCTTTTTTATTTCTAATGCGCTTGTATAGAAAGACAAGAATTGGAGCTGAATGAGGAAGAAGTTTGTCTAGATCTCCCATCAATATCGGAGTTAAGTGTTTTGGAATATGTTGATGCGGAGGATCCTCACATCTCGAGAATGACACGAGATATTGTTGAATATATTGGTGGTAAAATTGAATATTTTGTATTCTGTTATCTATTATACTCAATGTAAATGTTTCACAATTTTCTAAGATTCATCGTGAGGAAATTGAACCTTGTTCTTAAGTGTGAGGGCTGCTTGGAAGGTGTTGAGGCTGTCATCTCAAGTTATGATGCTGATGGAAAGGGCTTGCTTGCTGTAAAAGATCGTGGGGAGCTGATAATTCCTGCAAAATATGTAACTAGCATTAGTGAAATTTGTGGGAAAATATTCCAGGGACAAGAAAGAAAAAAAAAAAAATTTCTCTATTAACATAAAATCATTATCTTTCGATCTTAATAAAAGAATGCGTGGGAAAAAACTTTTTTCCCCAATCACACTTTTTAGATGAAGAAATTTATTATTATTCTCTAATAAAGTCTATAGGGAAGCTTTATTTTAGAACGAGGATGTACTATTATGTTACAAAAAATAATGTCAGCGTTCAAAAAATTAGATTTTTTTTCAAATAAGCTAGTTTTATTTAAGGGCCAATAATTAATTGTATCAAACGAAAATGAAATTCAATGAAAATTGTGATATAATATTTGTAAGAAAAAATAAATAGTTATAAACTACGTTATCTAAATATTTAAAGTCCCAATTTAAAACTGTCTTATGAACTTATATGACGAACTACACCCAATATAAAACTTTAAAAATCATTATGCACTCCTCAAAAAATTAAAGGATCAAGTTGTTACTGTCCATTGTTCATTTCATGCGCATTTTAAGAGAGGATTGTCCATTCAATTATCTTGAGATTAATTAGATGGTAGGAGTGGGGGGTTTAGTGATGGGGCTCACTAGTTCTTTCTGATTGAAGTTAGTCAGTAGTTTACCCAGTCCATGTTGAGTGTCTCTACATGTGTTTGCCAGCGCTGAGGTCGGCCTATATAGGTGAATAGTGGTTTGGTGCAGTGTTGTAGGCTATCAAAGAACTTGATATGCCTCCGTGTAATGATTACATTATTTATTTTTTCCAATAATGTATTTTCATATTTTTTTTTGTTCTCTCGTTCTCCTAAATGGGAAAGCACAAAAAGATCCCAAGGGAAATTGAAAGAAAATTAGAAAACAACAAAAAAAATGCAATAGAAAAATGTTTGTTTTTATTGTAACTAAATAAATTTAATATGTCATAGACATTGTTTGTCACTCGATAAAAAGATTAATAACATAAAGGCGAAGCATGAGGCCGGATGAGGTGATGCCATTCCCACTCATATGACAAGCCCCGGGCTAGCGCTTCTTGTCTATTCAATGTTCTGTGTCTTCAACCAACAAACCAAGGCCCTGCCTTGGGTTCTATAATTTCATTAGGAGTCGTAGTCAAGTTTATTAGGTATTCCTCTTGCTAACAGACTATTTAAAGTTATTAATTAAAATAGAACATTTAAATAACAAGCCTTTGTACTCTAAAACCTAGTACACACTTAGCGACAAAGTCGCAGAACATTGTCAAGAACTGTCACGATACATTGCGAAGCGTCCACGCCTAGCGCACTTGAGGATTCAAGCCAGTGGACTAAAAAAATCGACACGATGTCCAAACAAATTACTATTTGTGCTGTTAACTTGCGCTTTAATAATATAAGGTTAATTAAAAAGAAAAAGTGTAACCCTAAACGTTACTGGAAGAGAGTACTATCAGAACATTTTTTAGGATATGGATGTTTTTCTCCATATCATGATATAACGTGTCATATTTTTTAAAGAGTTGCCTTTTTTTTTTCTTTTTTTTTCTTTGCACCTTGGCTTTTATAAATTTTTGACAATAAAATATTAATATGATACATCACATCTCTTGTACTGCACCTGGTGCATTTTAAGAGAGGATTGTCCATTCAATTATCTTGAGATTAATTAAATAGTAGTTTACTCAGTCCATGCTGAGTGTCTGTACATGTATTTACCAGCGCTGAGGTCGGCCTGTCGGTGTAAGTGTGTTGAATGGTGGGTTCGTGCAGTGTTATAGGCTATCAAAGAACTTGATATGCCTCCGTGTGATGAAGTCCGTTACCGTCGGTAGTCCGAGGGTCTCGTGTATCATGTCTGATTTCGTCCTTTGTAGAGAGGTGTGCCTTACTATACGTCTCAGTATACGGTTTTGAAATTGTTGGAGCCTTTTTGAAGTTGTTGGTGAAATGTGGATACCAAAGCGGTTGCCTCGTTCTTGACTGTGTCCTGGCTTACTTCCTTATGTAGCTTCGCCAAATGGTGGGCCGGGCATAGTCCGGGTTGGAAGCCGGTCTGATACGGTGGGATTAACGCTATTTCCGAGCAGTAGGTTTTGAGATAATTAAGGGTAATTTTCTCAAAAACTTTGCCCATGTGCGGAAGTAAGCTAATAGGCCGGCAGTCGGCTGGCTGATTACCATTTCTTGCTGGCTTCAGCATCGGAAAGAGGATAGCTCTTATCCATGCCTCAGGAAAGTATCTCAGCCTGAGACAGGAGTTGTAGACGATTCGTCAGGTGAGCTATGCCTCTTCTTGGTAATTGTTTCAGGAGTATAGTTTGTATCCCGTCGTGGCCTGGGGCTTTATTCCCTCGCGAACGACGGAGTATAGCCTTCAGCTGCTTCGGAGATACATACATATAATTATTTCCCACTTCTTCGGGATTTCGTTCGTACTGATTGTTCGACGGGCTATAGTGGCACTGTAGGGATCAGCGAACTTAGTGGCTTCTTCATTTACGTTGGTCACGATGGATTACTCGGAGCACTGTGCAGTCCGCCATTGTTTCATGAGATTGCGAAACTGAGTAGTAAGGGAATTCACTACCGATTTCACCTCATGATCCCTGGTCCTGTACAATTTATTCTTCCCCATATTGCGCAAGGCGATAAGTGGAAGAATGTGATCTGGTAGGAGACGCAGTGCTGGCGGAAGTGGCTTAAACTTTGGTATGGTCGTGTCTGCGGCATCAGTGATAGCATCTGTGAAAAACTGTATATATTCGTCTATTTCATTCGGCGTACGGAGAGTAGGAACTGTTGACAGATTATGATAAACCTGTGCTTCGTAGGCCTCCCAGTCTGCCTCTTGATATTTATATTTCGTTGGTGGAGGTGGGGGTAGCGCTTGTCCGTCTAATAGATAAAGCACAAACCTATGGTCGGTTGTTACGATGTCAAGCGCAACGCAGTCAACAAAACGGTGTGGCTGGCGAGTGAGCAGGAGATCAACCGTGGATGTGTATGTCGCATTCGCCCTATGTATGAATGTGTAGGTGTTTGGGTGCACCACGGTGTAGGGCGTTACTAAGATAATTTTACCAGGTACGCTACAAGAGGTATTATTCCAGAGGGTATGTCGAGCGTTAAAATCGCCCACGACCCAATGGTTTGTCCTCTTGGCGCACTCGTTGAGCAATCTCGAGAATTCCGCCGGTGACGATCTAGGCCTCCTGTACAGCCCTGTGATGACGGTGGGCTTACCAAGGAGAACCTGTATGGTCTTGTGGTGAATTTTTGGGTCCATGGTTGCTACTGGTGGGGGTTGCTCCCTCCATCTTGTTCCATGACGAATGGCAGTCATGACCCCTCCTTTTTGATCTACTGGTTGGTCTCCCGTCACGTCGTAGCCGGGCATGTTTATAGGCTTGAAATTTATTATGGTGTCAGTGAGGATCACTACAGTTGGTTGGATCTGTGCTATTAGAGAATATACCTCCGTAATTTTAGGCATGAGTCCGTCATTATTGAAATATAGTGTTGTTAGTGGGTTACTCATTTTGTCAATAGTGTGGAAAATAGTTCTAGAAGTTTATTTGCGGAGTTAGTAAAATTAGTGATGTTTGTCATGAGGTGTCCTACCCAGGGGGGAGTTTCGTCATAACGAGTCCTGTCAGCGTATGTCTCCGGTACGGTCCCATCAACCCCCACCGGTAATTTTGTTCAGTGAGGGATGGTGAAGTAGCCTTAGTCCTAAAGCCTACTTTTTCCTTAGGTTGTCTATTCTCTCCTGGAGAGCCTTCCTTATCTTGCATCCCGTGAATGACGCCGCATGTGTTTCTCCCCAGTTGCTGCGTTTGAGTGGTGAAATTCTCTTGGGCACTCCGCCACTGGATGTGGGCCAGCACAACGGACACAAACCACTGTACGAGAACAGTAGTTTTTAGTGTGCCCAAACTGCTGACATCTGAAGCATTGAACGATCCCTCTTCGCCCTTGATATGGTTTTACTGTGAACCTTACACTATGGATAGCCTTCACTGCCTTTAGGTCTTCAAGCTTGACACTAGCTGAAGGTCGTGAGTAGGATAAGGGGTTATATCATTTTTCCTACCGTCTTTGTCGCTTTTTCGTAAACAGCGGATGTCAGGGATTCCCTGAAGCCGCTCCATTTTCATTAATTAAATTAGCTGCTCCATTAATTTCATCAATCTTGATTTATAATTATTATTAAAAATAGATCTTCCCTACTTGCCTGTGAATATTTAAAAGTGATTCTTCGTGAATTTCTCTGTACGTAAACCTCTACATTTCAACTTGCACCAGGAATCCCCTGAAGCATAACCCACCCGGAGATCCAAACAGGGGAATAGTTTACCTTCCTATAACGAGATCCATTAGAAAGATCCATGACTGGGGGCCGCTAACATGGTTGGTCAGTGAGTCCATCGGACTTAGTATGAACTTCCAAGAAATTCCCACCGACTATCCCCAGATCTGCCCCCCCCTCCCCCATGGCCCGCCTCCCCTACGAGGTAACGAGATCCACGCGGGGCGTATTGCCCAAAATATTCCTAATATTATTCTTTCAAAATTTGTTAAGCGAATAAGAATGAAATAAAGATGATTCTGTTGTTATGATACTTGATTGTATTTTGATAAAAGTAAGAACGATTATTTTTCCAATTTGTCAACTGAGTTTCAGCTGGAATAGCCAATTTAAAACAAGAAAATTAGTATAAGCGAATTTTGGGAAATATCAAAGAATCCTTAGCGCCAATGGTTGAAGAGTCTTTTAGAGTTTTTAAGCATTACAGAAGAAGATACAACTCTATCACGAAGCTAATTCACGTAAGTAATGTTTTTATGGGGACCTTATAAGAGTAAGACACTATCATCTGTGATCACAAGTGTCTATAATCCCCAAATTTTATGTTGAACAAGAAAATCATGGTTATTTTATACATTTTTCTTAATTAATTCTTTTAGCTTACTTTTACTAACATATTATTTTTTAACACCGCGGCCCTACGTCCCTGAGTCCATGCGAGAAGAGATTTTTCACCGCCTGCACGGGCTCAGTAATCCTGGGATACGAACCTCCAGGCGGCTGGTCACACAGCGTTTTTTCTGGATAGGCACGAACAGTGACGTCTCGAGGTGGGGTCGTTGTTATATTCCTTATATTATACGGATAACATACGTTTATCCGGAGATGTTACAACCAGAGATGTGACTTATTTGGGATACAAGTATCTGAAATACAGATACAAGATACAAAATATGTATTTTCATCTCGTATCTAAAATACCTTTTAAAAATTAATTTTGTATCATTTATTTAAATACCTTTAGTTTGGTGTCTTAGTATTTTGTAAATACTGTTTGCTAAAATACTTTAGTAATAGTTATCTATGCATTTATTCTCAAAATGTGACAAGATTCTATGGTGATATAAATTTTAAATGTCACCATAGTTAAAACTGAACACGCAGTTGAGATGAAAATCTAAAATACTGCAGCTATCTGCTTGTTGTCATTGAAGAAAATCTAAATAGCATGTTTTAAAAAGTGTTTGTTGCTAAAGCCTGCAGCAATATTAGCCAGTTTCACATCCGTTCTTTAAAATGAAGTGGGTACCAAAAGAGTAGAGAGAGTACGTAAAATAACTTATGCTGACTGAAACAGAAAAATAATAATTGAACTGTAAACAAAAATTCCGAGGCTTTAGACAACATTGAAGGTGTTACAAAAAAAAACAACTCAAAAGATGAATATTATTACATGTTTTTAGAGGATTCTGATTCCTCTATCGCAAGTGGCGAAAACACAGAGTCTACTTGCACCACCGCTGGCTTAAAAACAATGCAATACCTAAATAATAAAGATACCAGTTTAAATGCTTATCCTACAATTAAAAAAATATTTTTCATATATAACACCTGTTGCCAAGTTCTGCCCCTGTGGAGCGACTCTTCCCTTTTGGGGGGATTATGAGGCCTCATCGAAGAAAAATATAGTGATAAATTGTTTGAAGTACTGGTTTTACTTAAGTCTTAATTAAAACATGAAAAATATAATATTTTATCTTTCCACATTTGCGCGATCAACGTGATCTATTCGGAAATAATTCATGCTAAACAAATTTTACATTATTACAATAGTATTTTATAAATAAAAAGTACTTAAAAGATACGTATTTTGTATCTAACATTTCAGATTACTTGTGCATCTCTGGTTAATACATTTGACGTATTTTACATTTCCAAAAAATAAAACTTTTTTTTTTTAATTTGCACCCAATCATGCCACACATTGCACAGAGAAGTATAACAACAATTGATGGAATTTATAACGGGAGTGAAATAAATATATTTTTTTTATATATCCTTTATTAACAGATCGGCTACTCCTAGCCTTATATGTTTTGTTTTTAATAATGGATTTTAAATTTTAACATGCGGTAAAAGTTTGGGTTTCGTCTCATTAATGGGTTTCGTCTTACTAATTTGGTACTTTTTATTAATTTTTGAAATTTGACGGGGTGTTTTAACAACAATTTCTCCGGATGAAATTACACTAATGTCGTCACGTTTTTCGTTTTCTTTATCTATATATTCTTCTTTGTTGATTTCTATTTGTTTTTTCACCGCAATATGTATTATTTTTAGATTTGCATGGTAGTCGTTTATAAGTTGTTCTTGTATTATAGGGTGATCATTTATGTCATTTGTATTTAACCCAAAAGTTATTTCGTTCGGTGTCATTTTTAGCTCATTAATTATCGAGTTATTATATATTATAGTAGCCAGTTTTAAAATTTCTTTAAAGGATTTGTCTGGATGTTCTGAATTAATTACGCGCATTTGTTCGAATAAAGTTGAACTTGCTCTATTTAAAGCTCAAAATGAAGTTTTTTTGTTGTTGTTTCATGTTTTTCTATGTTTAAATAACTTAAAAGATCTTTAAAAACTAAGTTATCGAATTCGCGTTCACTATCCGTGATTATTGTTTTAGGTTTTGGAAAATTATTTAAGTAACTTATAAGAGCAATGTTTGCTTCTCTTTGGTTATTTGTGTCAGATAAATAAGTAAATATTCGTTTTGAAAAAACGTCGAAAATACAATGAACGTATTTTTTGATAGTCTGATATAATTTCAACTCTCTGGTCTTTGTCTGTTAAGTCTGTTACGGGATTAAAATATCTTTTTAGTCTATTGGTTTGGAATTTCACCCTAAATAATTGGCTGATTGTAAGATAAATTTTTTCTATGAGGTCATTCTCGGTTTGGACTTTACTGTTTGTTGAACAATATATCCCGTACGTGGTATTCGGTCTCACGACTTCTATTAATAGTTTCTCTATATCTTTTTTATCCTCGTGTCCTAAAATAAATAATTCACTTCTATATTTTTTCCCGAACGGTCGCGTGTTTTTTGTTTCGGAAAATCCTTTTCGTATAATTAATTGATGTTTATCTATATTACGAACGAAATAACTTTTGGCTTAAATACAAACGACATAAATTATCACCCTATAATACAAGAACAACTTATAAACGACTACCATGCAAATCTAAAAATAATACATAATGCCGTGAAAAAACAAATAGAAATCAACAAAGAAGAATATATAAATAAAGAAAACGAAAAACGTGACGACATTAGTGTAATTTCATCCGGAGAAATTGTCGTTAAAACACCCCTTCAAATTTCAAAAATTAATAAAAAGTACCGATTTAGTAAGATTAAAAATAAACGCATACCAGTAAAATTAAAAAGAAAAAGGTATACGCGAAAAACATCAAAAAACCAACGCGAGAGAAACCATTAGAATAGGAAATTAACGACACAATGGGAAATTTAAAAGACAGAATATACGACATACAGCGCTAGTGGAGAGGATGGAGCCAAACAGACTGTCGAAGAAAATGCTCTTACGAACAGCAGGGAAGAAGAAACGAGGACGATGGATTGATGACGTGGGACCAGGGACTGAAGTTTCAGTGGTTTCATAGGGCTATACTGAGTCCATTAGCAGGCAGCCACTCTTGCTACTGGATTCA
This sequence comes from Troilus luridus, assembly GCA_964056705.1. NCBI lineage: Eukaryota > Metazoa > Arthropoda > Insecta > Hemiptera > Pentatomidae > Troilus > Troilus luridus. The sequence goes on from CAXKTH010000240.1 coordinate 46,088, forward strand.
GTGAAGCGAACCATCCACTATAAAAAATGGGTAACGAAACCACAGGCAGAACCTCATGGGTGGTTTGGAATCCTGCCTATCTCATAGGTAAGTATTTTGTTCTTCTTTTACTTCACTCCAAGTTTCATTCTGCTTCGAGTTGTTCTACCCCAGGATCTGCATTTTTCTCTGTCCCTTCCCATCTTTGTCGTCCCCTGGAGTCTTCCCAATAACTAATCGATACACTTGCTGTTCTTCTCTTACATATTTATTTTTTATATTCATAAAATAGAAGAGCAGAGGGCTCAGACTGTCTTCTTTGCCCATCGAGAAGTATCCTGTTACTTTCAAAATTAATGCCACTATGAATTCTCTGGAAAAGGAAGCCTGGCTAAGCCTTAAGGCTGTGGTGGAATGATTTCTAGACAATAAGAAAGGCCCCAATACATATGTTGAAAACACAATTTATGAAATAAACATCGATCAAATATTTAATTAATTGATTCAAATATATGTTTCCTGGAAAGAGGGAAGAGGACAACAACGCGAGGCTGCACATTTTCAATGCCGTATTCCTACCTACTTTTCTCTATGGATGTGAAAGCTGGGTCCCATTAAACAAGCACTGGAGCAATTAACAACCGCAGAAAGGAGATACCTGAGGAGAGTGGCTGGCCGAACCAGAAGAGTATCGGTTGAAAACAGGCAGCTGAAATGGTTTGGCCAATTTTCGCAATGTACATATGGGGAAGAATGTTTATTGAATATTATTTTAATTGGAATCTGGTTGACTTTTCTCTTCAAAATAAAAATATTTAAATGATCACAATAAAATTAAAATATATTTTTTTTTCAAATTTTGTTAAGTGTGGTATGAAATGGTCAGAGGGTGCAGGAAATGATTATACAAAATAAGAATCGCTTATTTTATTGTGCCTATGATATAGGCCATATTCAGGGCTGAGAAAAAGAAAAAAGAAAATAACTATATAAAATATTGCAGTACCAATGAAGAATAACAGTTTATATAAACAGCGATTGTAAGAATAAAAAGAAATACAGAGAGTAGGATGAATTATGAATAACTGGTGAGAAATAATAAGAATCGAAAACATGCTAAAACAATAAAAAATATGTTGTTTGTAAAATTACAAATAATGATATATATAAAAATTGTATAAAAAAGTTAATTAACAGAAAATTATGATTTTTAAATGTATTTAGTTATATCATTTGATTTTGAAATATAATGATTACCATGTTATTAGTAAAATCACAAGTAATAATGCATATTAAAAAAATAGTATAAATAACAGAAAATTATGATTTTTACATGATTTATTTATTATTTATTTATTACATGATTTATTACTTATATATTTATAAGTTATACAAATAGTAATATATGAAAAAATTGTATACAAAAGTTGAGATAAAAAAAGAAATTAGAAATTTTCAAGTTTTATTTTGTCTTATCCTTTTATTGAATTAGTGGTCCATTTTTAGGAACTGTTGCAATGATTATCATTCTTTATTCACTTACTTTATTTTGTTTTTTTTATTGTCTTGGGGCATATTTTTATTTCGGTACTATTAGCATAACTATCTCTTATAAAATCGGATGACGAAAAAAAAGATAGTGCATTTGCATACATTTACTTAAAAATAATGATTTAATTTAAATTGAAAAAGGGAAAGGTCAACAGAGACATTAAATAAATGTTAATACATCAGTGGAAAAATTCCAACTAAAAACCTTATGTCTCTAAACTAAAACAGGACATTGAAAATACCTGATTTAATTTAAATTTTATGCAAAGGAATTCCATGTCAAGTTCAAGGAATTTTGCAAAAACAGTGGCATAATCCAGAAGTACAAAGCACCCGGACATCCGGCGACAAATGGACTGGCGGAAAGATACGTCCAGACATTAAAATCAAAGATACAACGCATGAGCGGATCGGGGCTAATACGTCATAAATTAAGGGAAATATTATTTCGGTATCGAGCTACACCACTGCAGAACGGAAAAACACCGGCGGAGATGTATTTACAGAGAAACATAAGATGCCGACTAGATAGTTTTAAACCCCCAAGAACAAAGCTCAGTAAGACGAACGTTACAATCCCTTTACCGCCAGCCAGACAATTCGACATCGGAGAAACTGTAATGGCGAGATGGTACCAAAACAACAAGCCAACATGGAAAATTGGTAAAATTACACAGAAATTTAGCCGATTACACTACCAAGTAACGTTACAAGGGGGTTACAGCCTAAAACGACACGTAAATCAGTTGAGGAAGGCTGGCTTAGCAGATGAAGAACCGGACAAAACACAAACGGCAAATAAAGAAATAGAAGAACCAAAACAAACCGATTGGTCAACCCTGTTATGATCGACAAACCCAGCTACAACAGAGACAACGGAGTTACCTGAGGCACAAGAGACACAAGAGATACAACCTGAAGTACCACTCCGTCGCTCAACAAGACAGCGTCGTCCCCCAGACCGCCTAAAATTTGTAAGCTCAAAAAAAAAATGTATTACATTTGTTTAATGCTTTTCATTAATTAATTCAAGTAAAGGAATTCTTTTTTTTACTTCATAAGTATTTAAAAAAACAAAACAATTTGGTTAATGTTTTCATTAATTAATTTCATTTCAAAGACATTTATTTGAAATGTAAATTGTCCAGCATCATCTTGTCCGGGGGGAGAGCCCACGAGTTGCGCGCGCATTAGATGAGTTGTGATCATGTTTATATGTAACCATATATAATTTAATAAAACAGATATTGTGCCACATTGTGTTTTTAATATTATGAATACCTAAACGGCGACACAACAGACCTTGAACATCCGATTTTTTTGTTTACAACGCGATTTTTATACTTCTCTATAGTTATCATTAGCTTTATAATCCGTTTGAAACTATTTTTCTCTAGATGGACTATTTTAGGTTTATTAAATTTAAATGTATGTTGTGTATTTCTAAAATGTGTAGTGAGAGCTGTTTGATCTGGTTTATTGGGGTTTTATTATTATTGAATCACAACTATATTTGTCTTGGTACACTCTACGTTATTAGTACTGTTCCGATGTCCCGAAATAGGATTTACCCCATTTAATCTTCACATTGTATTTCGTACACGACATTTGATTTTATCTCTAATTTATCCGAATCTTTGGTTTTTGTAAATAGTCTTGACGCAGTGGCTGTGTTTTTGAAAGTAATTGCGAAGTCATAGTAACTTTTATTACCGGTGAACGTTTTTGCTAGTCTTTCTGAAAGTGTTGGTATATAGGGTATTGTATAGTATTTTTTAGGATTGGATTCATTTAGGTTGTTTTGATTAGAAAGTGTTTTTGTGTTTTTAGTAAATTTTGAAGGAGGCTGTGCGGATAAACATTCTTCAATAAGAGGTCCACTATGTTGTTTTCGGCTGTTTTTTGGTGTATTGGGGATGATAATTTTCTCGCGTGTTTTATTAGGTTTTTAGCCGTATTTATTTTATATGTTTTGGGGGATTGGCTTGTGTAATGTATGTATCCACCAGAGTGAAAAGGTTTTTGCCACCATTTAGTTTCTATTTCTCCGTTTGATTTTCTGATTAAGAGATCGTCTAAAAATGGTATTGTATTATCTTTTTCAAATTCAATGGTAAAGTTTAATCGAGGAATATTTATTAAATTCATTTAAAATTATTTCTTTTTCATTGTTTTTGGTTGGTATCGCTGTTATCATATCATCCACATACTTAAATAGAAACGGGATATTAAATGGTATTTTTGGTATGACTATATTTAACAGTTCTTCTAAATAAATATCAGTCAAGATAGGTGAAATAGGAGATCCCATTGGGCAGCCAAATTTTAGGATATAACATTTTTCATTGAATTGAAAATATCATCTATCCGGACATAGGGCCAGTAATTGTAGAAATAGTTTTTTGGGGATTTTGGTATGCGTTTTTAATTTATTCCAATTTTTCTCTATTATAGTTTTTATTTTGGAAATGCATTTGTTAGTAAATAAAGGTGATGCCTCTAATGAAAATAATTTAAAGCCTTTAGATATTTTAATATTTGTGATTATTTGATGAAATTCAAATGAATCTTTAAGATTAAATTTATTTGTAGATAAGTGATTTAACAAATCGGCTAAGTATTTTGAAAGCTCATACGTCGGTGAATTTATAAATGATATTATGGGTCTGACTGGGTTTCTGTGTTTATAATTTTGGGGAAGTCAGGGAATTAGTAATGAGATTTTTGTTTGTTTTTTTATCTATGTAACTATTCTTTTTTAGTAATCCTAGAGTATTGTTGGTATCTGTCATAAATTATTGTGTAGGATTTGAACCAACCTTTTTATAAGTTTGGACATCATTTAGTACGAGTAATAACTGAGTTTTATTTATGTATTCGTCTTTGTTGATATTAGGTTGTGTTTTTAAAAATTGTTTTGTTTTTTGTTCAATTTTTGTGTGTGTTAAAATCTTTCTTGTGTTATTATTAGGTTTATTATTTGTGTAATTTGTAATTATACTCGTATTAATGCATTAGGATCTTATTTCATCACGATCATTTTCTTCAACATTATTTTGTATTATATATTCAATGTCACTAATGATATATGTTTTGGGTAATTGATTTGGTTCATAATTTATACAATATTTAGATCCGAGAGATAAAAACTGTTTCACGTCTGATGGAAATACTGTATTAGTAAGATTAACGAACCACTTGTCTTTTTTATTTGATTTTCTTTTATTTGTTTAAATGTTTGTTCGTATGTATTATTGATTTTATAATAAACAAATTTTGTAGATATTTAGTACTTTTCAATATTTTTGTTTAGCTTTTCTACTTTAAATATTGTGCTTTTTATTTCCATATTTAGAATGTGTTTTTTAAACCTATAGAGTGCTCTATCGAATTCTATTTGATATATTTTTTCAATTTTACAAGTCGTATTTATACGTTTGAATGTATTATCAAAGTGTGGTGGTAGCAATTGTTCTGACCGCCATCTTAATAAAATTGTTTTATTATTTTTAGCGGCGGCTAGTTTTTTATATGAATTTTACATGAGAATGAGACTAACCTAGTCTCGAAACGTCTCCTAAAGAAGTTTAAAAAAGGACTGAAACTCAAGAACCAAAACATAATATTTCTATAACAGTCAATATATTCAATATATTCAAGTAGAAACCAATATATATATATATATATTTATATATTTTTTCGGTTGGCTCTACAGACCTTGTAGATCTTTCGCCACCTTTTACCAGCCTTCTCCACCTCTGTCTACCCTGGGCCGCTGATTTCCAGTCTGCTAGATGTAGCTACGCTGCATCTTTGTTGACCCTGTCAATCCATCTGGTCTTAGGCCTCCCACGTGGTCTCTTGCCAACTATTGTGGCATTCATAGTTGTGTAGAGGCGTCCTGACAGATCACTTCGAGCTACATGCCCCGCCCATCTTAGCCTTCTTGCTTTCCTATCCTGATCAGTTTCCGCGTGCAATTCTTTATTGGTCCTTCTCCTCCATGAGTTAAGAGTCTCATCCTATACCGCTCCTGTTATCGTGCGAAGTATTTTTCTTTCTCATCTCTCGATATATATTGACAAAAAAAAAATTCCCCATCATTAATACCTGTTAGCTGACGATTTACACAATTATTTACAATTGTTTCTGATAACAATAAATACAACAATTTAATTCATATCCGGGAACGTGAAACGGTACCAAGCGTTGATGTCCAGACACACTCCTTGATAAAATTTGACAAGAATTGCGTTTGGACAATCATAGCTGGGGACTCTCATCTGCTGCTGTACTGTTGGCATCGGGATTGAGCCTACAGGTTCGTAAGGTCCTATTATTATTATTATCAACATTCAATAATTATTTCCTTAATATAAATGTGATTGGTTATTCTAAAAACATTTTATAAATATATGTAAACAAATTCTTGCAATAAAGACATTTCAGATATAAAAGTAAACATCTTTGTAAATGAGTAATAACATATTGGATTCTAATTTAGTTCTAAGAAATTTGTTTCTAGATTTAAATTTCATATGATTTCAAATTAGTGAAAATTGTTTTTCTTGTATTTAGTTACAAATCCTTATATTTATACTATTTTTTTAAACTACTTGAATGTACACATCTCCATATAAATATATACAGATACATTAAATTTTAATTGAAGTTTAAGAAATACGTGTTACAGATTCGAATTTCAAGGGAATCTAATCTATTTTACAAAAATTATAGCTCATAAACAGTTATAATTCAGATTATAATACATTGGTTATTATAATATAATGGCTCGGCCACATTTAGCCGTACACATCCATATCTTATCTACACATTTATTTAAAAAAGATGGATTGTAATCTTTAGTTCATATGATAATAGGTTTCACAAAGAAAATGATAACTAATCATGGCCTTTTTAGATATGACTAATGATGGCTTAATTTGGCAGAAAGGTTTCAACTTTTTTTGTAAAAATTTGCATTTTGAAATATATTAGCTTTAAATACTAATCGTATAATAATAAATAAACACACACACCTTATCCTTCCTTATCCTTCAACAAAATATATAAAATAAAATATTATTCTGACAGAAAATAATAGTCCTGCTACCCAAAACATAATTTTACGAAAATAATCCGTCATAGTTTACTTGAACACGCAGCGATGGGTATGAATATGAAGTACATAGTATACATACTACATAGTATTTGAAGAACATTTCAACGAGAAAGTATCAACAACTGTTAGGCAAGTTTTTGCTGAAGTATCAATTTACCACTGGGTGGAGGAAGTCAGAATTATGTACATGTAAATTATACAAATGCAAATTTACTTAAGACATTTACCAATGTGCATGAAAGTTGACAGAGCCCGCCCTTGCGTACTCTCTGAGTAAATAACTTCCCGTTTGAGCAACAGCATCCCATTACACCAACTAACATTAATACTTAATTTTATCATTTTTATAAATTATTATAATTAGTCTAATTATTAGCGAATTACGCTATTAGCGCTAATTACTATAAGCTATTATTTCAATAGTCCTCCCCTCTTAATATTTAAATGTTCAAACATGATGAATTTAAATTTTTAAAAACAATTATCAGTTTTCAACCAAGTTTGTAAAAAAGTAGTTTATAACAAGCCTGAAATTATTAAGGATTATGTAATTATGTAAATTGTTTTCTGTCATTTTATACACGCTTTATGATTTGTAACATTTCAGCCTTCTGGCCAGATAAATATTATGTTTTTTTTTTCCTGTTCATATCTGTTATTCTAAAGGGACTTAGTCCCAGAATAAAGTTACTTTTCTATTCTATTCTACAATTAGGATATGGATCTTTACCGAGTACCTGACATCGTACAGGTTCGGATACCCATATTACGCCCTTTCTATAGTACTGCATAACTAAGTATACTTTGCTCCTTACAAAATACTACCAATTTATTTAAATATCAATATCGCAACTAAACAATTTCAACCAAGTTTGCAAAAAAGTAGTTTATAACAAGCCTGAAATTATTAAAGATTATGCTCTTTATAAATGACTGATTCTTAATAAAAATTTATTAATTTATTTCTAAAATGAAAAACTGTTACCAAAATTCTAATTATGTTGTATCACATAGTGAAGTTATTGTAGGGAATTATATTCATCATAGAAAGCGTGATTTAATATTATAAAAATTTCTGTAGTAGCTTAGACACATTTTCTACTCAATATCGCAACTAATCAATTTCAACCAAGTTTGTAAAAAAGTAGTTTATAACAAGCCTGAAATTATTAAACATTATGCTCTTTATAAATGACTGATTCTTAATAAAAATTTATTAATTTATTTCTAAAATGAAAAACTGTTACCAAAATTCTAATTATGTTGTATCACATAGTGAAGTTATTGTAGGGAATTATATTCATCATAGAAAGCGTGATTTAATATTATAAAAATTTCTGTAGTAGCTTAGACACATTTTCTACTCAATATCGCAACTAATCAATTTCAACGAAGTTTGTAAAAAAGAAGTTTATAACAAGCCTGAAATTATTAAGGATTATGCTCTTTATAAATGACTGATTCTTAATAAAAATTCATAAATTTATTTCTAAAATGAAAAACTGTTACCAAAATTCTAATTATGTTGTATCACATAGTGAAATTATTGTAGGGAATTATATTCATTATAGAAAGCGTGATTTAATATTATAAAAATTTCAGTAGTAGCTTAGAGACATTTTCTACTCAATATCGCAACTAATCAATATTAGAGTAAATTTTTAAAAACAATTATCAGTTTTCAACCAAGTTTAAAAAAAGTAGTTTATAACAAGCCTGAAATTATTAAGAATTATGCTCTTTATAAATGACTGATTCTTAATAAAAATTTATTAATTTATTTCTAAAATGAAAAACTCTTACCAAAAATCTAATTATGTTGTATCACATAGTGAAGTTATTGTAGGGAATTATATTCATCATAGAAAGCGTGATTTAATATTATAAAAATTTCTGTAGTAGCTTAGACACATTTTCTACTCAATATCGCAACTAATCAATTTCTACCAAGTTTGTAAAAAAGTAGTTTATAACAAGCCTGAAATTATTAAAGATTATGCTCTTTATAAATGACTGATTCTTAATAAAAATTTATTAATTTATTTCTAAAATGAAAAACTGTTACCAAAATTCTAATTATGTTGTATCACATAGTGAAGTTATTGTAGGGAATTATATTCATCATAGAAAGCGTGATTTAATATTATAAAAATTTCAGTAGTAGCTTAGACACATTTTCTACTCAATATCGCAACTAATCAATTTCAACCAAGTTTGTAAAAAAGAAGTTTATAACAAGCCTGAAATTATTAAGGATTATGCTCTTTATAAATGACTGATTCTTAATAAAAATTTATTAATTTATTTCTAAAATGTAAAACTGTTACCAAAATTTTAATTATGTTGTATCACATAGTGAAGTTATTGTAGGGAATTATATTCATCATAGAAAGCGTGATTTAATATTATAACAATTTCAGTAGTAGCTTAGAGACATTTTCTACTCAATATCGCAACTAATCAATATTAGAGTAAATTTTTAAAAACAATTATCAGTTTTCTACCAAGCTTGTAAAAAAGTAGTTTATAACAAGCCTGAAATTATTAAGGATTATGCTCTTTATAAATGACTGATTCTTAATTAAAATTCATTAATTTATTTCTAAAATGAAAAACTGTTACTAAAATTCTAATTATGTTGTATCACATAGTGAAGTTATTGTAGGGAATTATATCCATCATAGAAAGCGTGATTTAATATTATAAAAATTTCAGTAGTAGCTTAGAGACATTTTCTACTCAATATCGCAACTAATCAATATTAGAGTAAATTTTTAAAAACAATTATCAGTTTTCAACCAAGTTTGTAAAAAAGTAGTTTATAACAAGCCTGAAATTATTAATGATTATGCTCTTTATAAATGACTCATAATACAGATTCATTAATTTATTTCTGAAATGAAATGTGTTTACGATAGCTCTATTTAAATTATAAGTATCACATAATGAAATTATTAAAGAGAATATAGACCATAGAAAACATCATTATTTTACTATAAAATTTTTTAGTAGCATATCACTTAACATATTAATATTAGAGTACATTTGTTGAAACAAGTATTAGTTTTCATCTAAGGTTGTAACAATACTAGGGAATGACAAGGCTGCTATTATTAAAGATTATGCTTTATATAAATGAATTTATTCCAAAATGAAAATTGTTTACCAAAGCTCTATTTAAACTGTATCACATAAATAAATTTTTGCAGGGAATTATATACATAGATAGTTATGGAGGCGAAAATTTATGTTTTTATGTTTGTGATATTTATGTTAAGTCGATGTTTGGTTGACCAAGTCGAATAATAAACCCCTTCGTTCGTCGTCGCGCGTCGGTGCTAAACCCGCACGACCGTTCAGTATTGCAGTAGTGTAGAGCCTGCCCCGTGTCAGTTTCAGTGTTAAAGGGCTAAAATATTTATGAATACTAAAGCATAAATTAATTATAGTAAATAATAATAATATCTTAAATAAGAATTAAAATAAATTTAATTAGATCATATAATTAATTAAACTAAACAAAATTTGAAATGCTGCAAATTTTTATTATATGAATTTATATTATGAGAGATGTGTAACCGGGCAAAAAATTTATATTGGCAGTCATGAGGACTACCATCAGAAGTAAAAACTCAAAACTTTTTAATTCCTGTGTTTTTTAAATTTTATTTCTAAACCAAATATATTATGAATTATTTAAATTTATTAATTTGTTAACTTAAATAATTAAGATTAATCTGTTTTTATATTTATTGTACTCCTAGTAATAATTATAAACATGTTAAAGTAGTTTATTTATTAATCAAAACATATGACGTGCTGTACAACATCAAAATATTAATTAATACACAATATTAATTCGTAAATAATAGTACCTCCCTATTTTTGTAAAAGCATAAATAAGTGGCAAATGTTATCACTTTGCTATTATAGGTTTTCTGTTATTAAGTGAAATAGATGAAATCTGATGAGTGAATGGCACAGCATCATTTTTCGCTATGATTTCATGATTTAGTTGCTTGTTTTCGTCCACATGATTTTGGAAATTCCATCCAAATGATTGTGTATTTAGATCAGAATAAACTTAACACTAGTAATTTAACTATGATAAATGAAACATTCTAGAAGAAACTAATATTTAACTAGTTATTCAACTTTTAAGTTATTATTAGTATGAATAGTACACCTGTTAAACGAATTTTTAATTAAATATTGCTATTCTTGAATAATATTTGTTGACTTTATATATATAATATATACATTCCACATACATATATATACTTCCATATACATATATACTTCCACATACATAAATGACTTTATGTATGTGGAAGAAATTGGTCCGGGAGGAGGTCAAAAATTCTCTTAAATAGAGGAGAACTGTTTATTGGAAACGTTGCCTTACTTATGGATACATCGGTGCCTACACGTATTTTTAATATTTAAAATGTAAATAATTTTAATATGTCTATATTTTATACATTAGATCTGAAAAAGACCTGCAATATCAGTTAAAACGTTGGCTTTCCAATATGCAGTTCTTCATATTTAAGAAATCTTTTTTGACCTCCCCCAGAATATTTTCTTCCTCAAATATTATTATTCCTACATCAATCAAGTGCTAATCTTTGAACTAAAGTTGATAAAAACAAATTTTATTGCTCTAGCACAGGCCGCTACGCGTAGCCAGCCTCGCACACGAGCATGTTGTGCATGTAGGTGACGCGGTCCCTTAAGAAAAACTCTGCAATGCTAAGGAAGTTTTCACTTAAAAAATAATCGGTTTCTTCCCTAGAAAAAACAAAGTAGGCCGATAGTTCCTTAAACGATTTTTATATTTAAACTCTATAGGCTAATTAAACTCTTTGGGGTTTCGCTCAGAGGCTACAAGAAGGAGGACAAAGAAATGAACTAAATACTGAGGGTTACTATCTGTAACTGATGGGGGAGAACATAGTGGAACGAGAATGGTGGAGATATCTTCCGCTAGATTTGCCAGGGGTTCTCCTATCGCTCCGGCCAGCCGCCCACCACGCTCCCCCACTACTCCCTCATAAATCACAATGAATGAACAATTAAAGAGAACAATAAAACCAAGACTCGCCGGCCTGCCCTTCTCAGATAAACCGGCAGTCGCCTCTGTCTTCCAACGACCCCCCCCCCATTGTTAGGCCTTTTATAGGACCATTTCAATAATAATAATGTAAAAGAAAAAAGAATGGAAGGTAAGAGGACAAAAGGAAACTATATGTGCGTGTAACGGAAAGGAATCCAGAATCTTCTTTTCTCACTAAGAAAATATATTATAACAGAAATTAAAACCATTTAACTTCTGGTAGACTAATCTGTTTGTACTAAGTTAGGTTATGTGCATCAAAATCTGACATAGACATATAGGATTTACAAATACTCGAAACTAGAATCATATTGGACCATAAAGACCGATCTGTACATATTGAGCCATCTTGTCGAATACAGTGCACAAAAATTTATTTATTTAGTGTTATTTTGATAAATTACTTATATTTTACGAATATCGCACCCGAAACTATACATAAAATGCACCCTGACAGCTCTTAGGTATCAGTTAATCTCATTTTTATCTTAAATTGAGTATAAGATGAACCTCATAGGCACACCTCTAAATATTTGTGTTATATTAAGGTAATTAAATTTATTTTGGAAGGGAGAGAAAATAAATGAGGTTATTATGATTAAATATAAATGCACTTGGACTAAAGAGATGTTTATAAATCATAATCTTTATGTTTTTTGGTTTCAAGCTAGAGACACAACCTTATTATTTTAGCGTATATTGGGAGCGATTCAAATATATATGTGAAAAGATGTGTCTGTAACACTACTTCGTTTAAACATTTTTACAGAAATCTTCGCATTCAGCTTATGATTACTTAGAATTGCATTAGATTAACATTATGTTTTTTACACAATACAAACTAGTTCAAGATAACCTATTTGGACTATATTTGCGATAGATTAAGATTACTTGTGACCCACCGGACTTTTAAATTCATACTAAATCTTGAAATGCCTTAACAATATTTTAATGGGGTCGTTTTGAAATGCAAATGTTTTAACGAAAATCACTCATTTGTTTTAATAGTTGAGCTAAACTAGATTAACAAGAACTTAATAAGTTCTAATCAACTATGTTACGTAGCAAGAGCATAGAGCAGCTTTTTCTCTGTTGTACGAGTATTCATACGAATATCTGACACCGCACAGGGTAACATTTTAAGTTTCCGCTAACAACATAAGCAAGGTTTTTTAAAAATTATTCTTGCTATTATCTGAATTACCGATTAAGAATATACAATTTGAAATTCGACCAGTGCTGACTAAAGGACTTAGCTATTCAAAGATTTTATTGTGCCGACTATATTTGAAACGAGATATTTAATAAAACAGTTGAAATGTATATTTATGTATTTATATAGGTTCATTTATGTCCGGTTTCGACAGAAATTCATATTTATTACAACAAATCTTCCCGATTCTGCGAATGATACTTTTATAGACCATCATATAAAGAAGGAAGGCTATATAAGAGTTGTTATGAAGGAAACGACATTATAACTTTCCACTGAGCCTCTTTGAGGATTATTTACGTTCAAAGGAGTTCAAAGGAGGTGGGGGGGGGGCCACCCCAGGAGAAGGAGGGCCGACAAATGCATTATCCAGAACAAATGCAAATGCCGAACTTGAAGGATAGTGGGAAAGAAGGATATGTAGGACTAAGTTGAATAACAAACAGGAAACAGCCCTGCTTCCTCTTTTACTTGATTCCGACCACTTTTGGCTTGGCAACTTATAATGAGGCGAGGGTGGATAATTTGGGCCTCTCATTCCGCAGCTAAGTAACACGATCCTGGGGTGTTCCGTTTCAAAGTATAAAATTATTATATCTTTTCAAATCATGAATGACTGTACAAAAATATGGAGGAGATATATTTTTAATTTTTTTTTACATCTACTCTATGTTTTTGTCATTTTCGCTCTAAACCTTAACGGATACTCTGAGGTTAAATATTTCTGCTAAAATTAGGTAAATAAATAGATTAAGAAGATTTGAAAATATTAACAGACTCCTTTAAAGTTTAGCTTAAATTTAATAAAATCTGTTAGAATTTTGTTAATATATTATTTAATAGCGACCCATCCCAGGTTTGATCGGGTAATAAGGCATATTATGCCAACATAATTTGTCTGTGTAATGTTTTTTTTTATTATCACGTACCGGCCACTAAGGACCGCGTGAATATCATTGGTTAGGCTTCTTTGGGAGTCTTGATTTTCTTTCTTCCCTTCTCAGCTATTGTACTTTATTATATAGAAATTATAAAAATAAAAACAAAACCAAACATTTCTTTATATACGAATTTATTATCGTGCACGTTTGATAATTGCACGGGATCGGGGGTGATCTGTGGTCTAGTGGTCAGCGTAACAAACTACTAAGCCTAATATCGCGGGTTCGTACCACGGTAGGTGGGCCTAGGATTTTTTAAAGCGAGTAAAAAATTCCTTAGTAACGCAGTCCTTTGGAAGGGACGTTAAATGGGGGTCCCGAGCCTTTATGATGTCAGGTACTGGTTAAAAATCCCTATCCTGATTAAACCTGGATAGGAAAAATTTAGAGCTCACAATGTAACATCGTCCGATTAGCCATAGCAGCATAAAGTGATGTTAAATGAACAAACAAAAATTGCACGGGATTAGTTAGCATATTAGGTGAAACCCATCGATATTCCAACCATTTACGCAAAACCTCGATAAATTATATACCTAAACATTCTTGGAGAACCACTCTATCTATTGGTGAAAACCGCTTGAAAATCCGTGCATTAGTTATTGAGTTTACCGCAAACAAACGCGGCCGAGAGCTTTGTTTTATAATATGTATAGATATCATGTTTGATTGAATGTCTTGAACCGAGGCGCTGCCTTTAATTGATGAAATGGGTTTTATTGTTTATGTGAAATGTGCTGATTTTGATCCCTATTGGTGTGACGTGTTGCGCATGACCTGATTGTGACTGTATTGGTGAAACTTTGGCTGGTTTTATTATTTTCCATTATGTCAGAGTCTTCAGCATTTTTTTTGTAGTTTTCCAATAGCATTCGAGATTAAGATTTTATAGTGCGTTTTGATCTATGAATGAACGATTATTATACATTTGCTTAAATATACTTTTTTTGAAATATATTATTTTCAGATTTGATTTTTTTGGGTTTAAACTTTTTTTTTAATACAATATATTATTTTTAGGCAACATCATTTTAGTAAAATATCGCAAACAATCCGGTTTTCATAAAATTATAACTACAAAATATGTTCACCTCATGGAAAGCAGTATTTTAAATTATTATAAAGAATATTTACTTTATTAATATATATTGGGGAAACAGAGCTAAGTGAATAGATGCGCATCTAGATCGAATATAAAGATACATGAATATTAATAAAAAGTTCGCAATTATAACTGTTTTGGTTAGTAATGACAAATCAAAATATTGTTCTTAGTAAAGAAACATTATTAACCATACGACTCTGAAGATAAAATGCTAAGTAGTAGCAGAGTTTAGAAAGTAAAAATGTGAATAAGAGATTTGTGTATTTCTCACTCTATCTGGCGGGCTGTAAAGTAGGAGCCATGATTCCTAATGCCTCCCCCCTCCCCAAACGACCTTCCTAAATACCCTTTTGCATTTAGACCAGATCCAAAGAACCGCTTCTTTCCTATCATTGCTCTCGAGGATCCTTTACAGATGGAACCCTCTTCCCTTTTACAACGTTAGCTTTCCCCATTCCTTCCTTAATTTTGCACTTTACCCGGAGGTCGTTTCGCCAAAAATGCGCTTTGGCCGAGTCTTTAACAACCGCTTATTATTGTAGCCTGAAACGTTTTGCTAAAAAAAAAGGATGTGTTTTGCAAATGTTCCACGAGTTTGGTATATGAGGAAGAATCAGCTCAATAACAATAACGATTATTCGCGATGGACGTTTCTTATTTTTGATCATATGAGAGGAAATTTTTTTTTAGAATAGCAAAGAGACTCAAAATGCCAAAGTAGCTTTTTCGGTTTTCAAATTTATATTTCACGAATCTGTATACAAACATGAAATAAAAAGGTCGAATTCAATGAATGACACGGGAAGATAAAGTAAATGTATGTCATAATGATGTTCCGTAATGGTCTTCGATAAACAAATGTTATTCTTTTCCTTATGGTAAGAACACACATACAAGCGATTTATGCCCAAAAGACATACCACGTGAACAATTACAAATGTTTTACAATGTTCAAAAGATAATGAATGCCATGTAAATATATACAATTACAAAATTCGAAAGAAAGATAAAATTATAAAGGAAAAGTAAACAAAATAAAAATGATTAAATTGATAAAAAAAAAAACTATTGAGTTGGAAAAATTAAATTAAATTTATTAACTATAACAAATTAAGTCACAAATATTTTAATGTGTATAAAAATTATGTTTTGAATAAATTCGATTTTAATCTTTAAAAAAAATTTTATAAAAAAAAAGAGTAAGAAACTAGAAAATAAAGATAAAAACTAAATCTGTTAAAAACTAAATTAATCAATAAAAGTAATAATTATAGTCATTGTTGAGAACACACTTAGAGAGGCAGATATGTAGGCAATTCCTAAATCAATAAGTATTGTTTAATAGAAGTTGTTAAACATTTGGAGAGACAACATATGGGAGTAGCTTGAGCGGGGGAGGGGTCTAGTGACCACATAAATCTGTCAGGAGAGCGAAAGAGGCGTAATCAGGCGGCGTCATCCCTCAAGTCCTAGCCTAATACTGCCCTCAATTAATTTGAACCTGTCACTCTTGCTTTATCGCCTTTTTCCCGTTGAGCAGGTCCACGTCGCCACCATCTTCCTATTTCCGATTCGGAATCTCTTCCTAGGTGGGAAACGCACATAAGGAGTTGTTTTTTTTCGATGAATGATCAATGCTAGGTGAGCTTAGAAACTAAGCAGTTCTCTGCTTCTTTGTGGTTAGCATCGTAAACGGCCCTAAGATGCACTTCGGTTTAACACGTATATTTGTTGCCTCGGAATTACAGTTACGTAAAGGAACTACTGAGGGCAGAGGTATACAATATACTATGATTATATCAGATATAATATGATACTCAGTCCAAAGGCTAAAGCCTTTTCCATAGTCTAAGCATTTGTAGTATATTTAGCAAATCTTTTACTTTATGTTTGTTGTCTACATTCTATAAACCAGTATCTTGATCAGTTCTAATCACCGACTTATTAAGTGTTTATTGATTACTTACCGGTAGGCTCGATTGAGATTAAGAAACATAACGATTCGCTTTCACTTGCACTTTTTAATTTAACAATAGGATATGTCCTTAAAAAGTTTATGCACGCCCAAAGAGTAGGAATATAAATATTACAATAAAATATCTTTATAAATTAGAAAATACAAAACTAAACACGATAAGGTTGATAAAACGTCATAAAGAATGATTCGAAGTAACATGGGATAAGGAAAAAAGTCGATGGTTAGTGCCAGTATTGGCAGTAATTTTGGCGAATGTAAGAAATGAATCTGGGAATATCTTCTTCCGCTCCTAGTCTGGGTTGCTATGGTTCCTTCTGTAGAGCCTGATACGTTGTGCTCGGTCTTTTGACATATCTCGTCTCCTTCCCAGTTCAGGTTACTGGCCTATAAAGGCCTCCTGGACACCTTTCTAGGTTTTTCTGAGGCGAGCTAGGTTCTTTCTCTCCTGCCAATCGCGGGACATGTCCATACCATGGTAGACGATTCTCTTCTAGAAGAGTAAACAGTAGTGATTTTAGGTCGATATTGTTCCTTATCCGATATTGTTTCTCACACTGTTTCAGCGGGATTCGGCCGATTGGCTTAATGAGAAGTTAAATTATTTAGGTCTATAATATCGAGAAAAAAAACAAATCCAAGAGTAAATAAAATACTCAGTAGAAACCAAGAAATGCTTTTTATTTTTCATGGTCGGCATTACTCACTTCACATGTTCTTCAAGGAAGAACATCATCTTAAGGTATTCGAAAATAAGGCATTGCGCAGAATGTTCTGTCTGGGAAATGATGAGACCACTTGAGAATATAGGAGGTAAGAACATGCCCTAGGTTAGTATATCTGAATTGACAGCATTGAGAAGATATGAATGGACTTTTAAAGCAGATTGGCTTTTTAAGGAATGAATTCCTAAAAAGGTAATAAGCCGAGTGTTGAACCCGAGAGGTAGACCGTGGCCTAGGTAGGAGGATTATGGAAAGGGTTAATGTTCGTATGTAAAACCGAGGATTTAAGTCCGTAAACAATGATAGGTAGTATTGGCTTTGATCCTTTGGGTTCTATAAATCTTCCATTATTATTATTATAGTTAGTTTTTTTACTATAACATTTGATGAATAACAAGGAAACGATTTAGTTGAGTGAAACTAACAGTGAATCAAATTCTCTTCTTGCATACGGCAACTCCCTTAAAAAAACAAATTTTTTCTATTACTGGTTAGATCCATATCGATATTGGCCCCGAATCCTTATCTTTTAGAAGGAAATTCGTTTGGAGGGGAATCCAGAACTGGTTGGGGACGGTGGCTGCCCGGCAGAATTGTGTATCAGTTTGCCTTCTCTATCTCCTATATGTACATATCAGTATCAGTAGGGGGAAAGAAGATAAAAACCTCAGCCTCGGATTTGCTACTGAGGCTAAATCCCTCTCGGTCCTACCAGGCCCATGGCGCTGACATATGCAAATACTTATATTTGAGCGATATAAAGGGAAAATAAAGTGTATACTGATATTTATAAAAAAAAAATGTCTATACATGCGGAGGTGGTATTGATCTATTTAAAGAAAAATAAAGATTATTTCCCCTGCCATTAACGTTATTATTTATCATAGAATATCCGCAACCTAATGTCGGTTTCAAATAATGTTAGGATTTGATATGTTGCCCGTAACATTTTTATATGTTTAATTATATAGCTCGGTTAATCCGAAACCGGCAGTGGTTGGTCATGTATTTATTCTGCCAACAGTCGTGGATCGTCCCTGTGGGATCTACAAAAGTGGATACCCTTGATTAGGGGAAAACCGACGGTTGAGCGTGTTCTCGGCCAATCACCTATCTTCATAACTGTTAGCTAAGAAACATTACAGCCCCTATCCACTGAACCAAAGACTATTTAATGAGTTTTAGTAATGTATGTTTAAAAAAAAAAAATTATGAAATATTAATATGAATGTAGCAGAGTGGATATAAGGATTTAGTGAAATTGGTTTATAATGATATTGAATAAAATATTGCAAAAGTGACTATTGTAACGTCGAAAAGAGAAAAAATATGATAGAGAGTGTTATGAAATATTTTATCAAAAATTTTGTTTTGATTTATGAAAAAAAAAACATCAAATGTTCAATTGAATTTAACACCTTAATTAGAGGCACACACGATGGATAAAGTGTTAAAAAATTAACTTTTCCAGTAAATAACCTCCCGTTCAAAATAAATCATGTAAAACGTGATTCAAAATAAAACATTTACATTCCCTGAAAATTATAGCAATTGTGTTTTTATTAATATTTCACTAACATTTATGCTGAGAAAATGTTCCGAATCTTTTTTTAATGATGTTTTCTGAAATAATTCTTGATAATAACATTTTATTTCTTTCATGCCGATTCCTTGATTATGTCAATGAAATTTTCTAATATTATTTCATTAAAACATTTTTTTACTTTAGGATAACTCCGAAATTTCAATTTTTCATATTTTTACGCTAGTTTTATTCAACGATCTTGTCTTTAAAATAAGTTTGGATAGATATCTCAGAATATAAGGTAAACAACAATACGTCCGGTTCCGAACATAAAATCATAAAAGTATGAGAAAAAATCAATTTTTGAAATTTCGGATTCAAGTTTTACGGACATTGTTTCACAGAGGCTAGGATACCACAAATTATGTGCAAGATGGGTGCCAAAAATACTTACAGATCACCATAAAGAACAACAAAGGGGGGCGACTTTGACGTTTTTGGTGGCCTACCACAGTGATGCACTGCTTGATCGAATCGTACCAGGAGACGAAATCTGGTTGAAACATGTGATTTGTGAGATAAAATTACAGTCCATGAAGTGGGGGCACACAAGTTCCCCGGCGGCAGAATTCTAGAACACAGGAATTTCAAAGCTTGTCAACCGCTATGTTAAGTGCCTCAATTTGAATGGTGATTATGTTGAAAAGTAGTATTTTAGTCCCTTTTTCCAAAATTTTCCTTACTTTCTGAAAAGCCCTCGTATGTCTATCAGTTAACCATAGACAGATGTGTACAGGCCTAAAAATGTTTGTAAGATCAGCATAATTAACATTTTTGTTAAAAGTATGAAGAAAAGCAATGTTAATAACATTTCTTCATACACCGGTATAAACATTAAGTAACAATACCACTGATAACTTTTCGATTACTTGAAAACAGAGGAGAGGTGAGAATTAAAATTCCCGAACCAAACCTGGAATTACATTGCTGCGTTAGGGAAAACCATTTAGAAATTTTAATTGTAGAGTGTAGGGCTTATAGGGGGAGTAGGTATTGGCAATTAAGTTGGTAAAACGCTTAATTTTTTTAATCTCAAATTTTTTTTAAATAAAAAATATTTTACTAAATACAATACATTTTTTAAACTGAGTATAATTTATTTTTTGTACACGTTCAACTTGTAGTTACATTATAATACGACTTTCGAAAAAAAACCTTTTTCAGAAATGAACTCTTTCTTAGAAATTACCATATTTATCATCTAAAAAAATCAACGACAACATATTAATAAAAAACGAGGAAGATCAATATTTAAGGATATGCAGAATTGAAAAGAATGGAATTGCAGAAAGATTCTGGACTCTTATCTCGCTTCTGAGTTTTAATTTATATCTAATTAAAAATTAATCATTAATAAATTATATTATGAATATTGGAAATGACAGGATTTTTTACTCCTTAAGTTTAGTATTCATTAGATTGCAATAATTGCAAAACTATACTTTACTTTTAATTACTCGGCGATTGAAAGATAGTTTTGCTTAGAAACCAAAAGAAAATATAAACATTTAACATTTTTTCGGTTCGTAATCTATATAAAATAAAGAAACTTTTGGTTTTATGTCACTGAAATTATGGAAATCATTTCTTATTTGTAAATAGACAATATATATACTACAGAATTCAATGTTCAATATTCGTTTAATAAGTAACATATAAAGTATTATGATAAACATTGAAAATTATTGGTGACATACTTAAATCTAGAGGAACACCAACTAAAAGAGGATCTTTATTGAAATGATATGCAGTGTTGCACTTCAAATTTACACTACGGCTAGTGATAATTTAACGTTATTATAAAAGATATGGAGAACACAAATAGGAGATGAATAAATATTAAAAATGTCGAGTCAGTTAACTAGAAAACTCATTTTAAAAACAATAAATACCATCAATTATAATATTTGAATAAAATTAAAAAGTCAATAATAAAAAAATTGAATCTTGGTATTATAGAAAATTATATACTATTTTTAGAATCTAAGATATATATATATTTTTTTTTTTGTTTTGAAGGTTTCTTTGTAATTAATGTCAATCAAAATTGTTGTACAAAATTAAATTTATATAAACCATACATTTTATATAAATATTTAGTAAAAGAACGGTTTATAAACCTTAGGATAGAACTGGAAATATATTTTGAGAAGTACCTTAAGTGAATTTCAATCGAATGGCAAGTAGAAATATTATCATCATTGGCGCTCATGCGGTATTACTTTTTATTTTAGACTTGTTATTAATTGCCCATTAAGTACACATAGAAAACAAAAGTACAATAATTAATTTAATTATAATACTAAAACCGATTGGCTTTCATACTTAACGGTAACACCTGCGTCTGAAATATAATTGAATCAACATTCACAATACTCTATTTCTGTCTCTTGGATTTATATCTCTTCTCTAACAGCTGTTTGGCCTCTAACTGTGAAGTTGCTTAATTGATCATTAAGTTTTTGAATTAATTGAATACATGTATTTGTGATGTGTTTTACAGTGAAGTATGGTTTCTTAAAGTGATTTGTAGTACAATTTTGTGAAAAAGGACACTTTCCTGATGAAAGACAGTAAAATTGCCGGCACGAGTAGGAAAGACGATGAAGCCGTTATTTCTACTATTTTAAAAAGAAAATTAAGGAGTAATTCCAGTATTTCTTTAACAGACGATCAAATGGACAAAAAAATAATGAATAGCAAAGATTCAAAAGTGAATCCATTATTAATAAAACCTAACCTACCAAAACCACGTGGTCATTTAATTAATATCATTAATTCTGAAAATGTTGAAATAACAGCTGACGATCGACTATCTCAACCTATACAACAACCAGTGACTCAACCTACTACTCATAATTCTATGAATATTCCTACACTAGGCAATGTTCCTAATGTTCCTGTTAGCAACATGTTTGCACCATTATCTGTCAAAATGGAAGAAGAACGCGTCGCACCACCAGTAGTTCATTTACCACCCCCACCAATCAATCCTTCAGACGTTGAATTTTGTATACAAAAATTACCGCGCAGAAAATCACCTGGTTATGATCTTATTACACCTAAAATTGTACGACTTCTTCCTAGGAATGGCTTACTTTTTCTGACAGCTATCTACAATTCTATTCTTCGACTTACTTATTTTCCTCTAGTATGGAAATTTTCCTTTGTAAAAATGATCCCAAAGCCATTAGATTAAAGTTAAGTCATTAGACCAGTTACGTCCTACAGGCCTATTAGTCTTTTACCACTATTTTCCAAAATATTTGAAAAATGATTGTTCAAGCGGCTCTATCCATTATTAGAAATAAATAATTTAATTCCTAACCACCAATTCCGATGTAGGTCTGCACATTCTACAACACAACAATGTCATAGAGTGGTTGATAGCATTGCCGTGGCACTAGAAAAAAAGGAATATTGCACATCAGCGTTCTAGGACGTTTCACAAGCTTTCGATAATGTTTGGCACGATGGTCTCTTGTAGAAACTAAAATTAGTTCTACCGCAAGCTTATTATCTGGTCAATCATAAATCATATCATATCTGGAGGACAGGTTTTTTATTGCTAATCAGGATGGTAAACATACCTACTATTGCCAAATTAATGCAGGAGTACCGCAGGGCAGTATTCTAGGTCCAGTTCTATACTCTATATACACCTACGACATCCCACAAACACCAGAAACACTACTTGCAACATATGCGGACGATACTGTCATACTTTCGACCAGTACTAACCCCAATATAGCTTCTCAGAACCTCCAGACACACTTAAATTCATTACAAAATTGGCTCCATAAGTGGCGTATAAAAATACACATACAAAAATCTAACCAAGTAACATTTACACTTAGACTGCCCCTCACTAACACTTTACAACACACCATTGCCAAGACAAACACAGACAAAATACTTGGGTCTTACAATGGGCAGAAGACTGACTTGGAAATCACACGTAACTAATTTGAAGAAAAAATTGAATCATCGACTCTCACTTCTTAGACGACTACTTCATCACAAAAATAAATTATCACTAACAAATAAAATTACTATATTCAAGATGCTACTTAAACCAATATGGACCTACGCCTCGCAAGTGTGGGAGTCATGCGAAAAATCCCACTTACAGACCAAACAAATTTTTCAACCGAAATTCCTTCGTTATATTATTCATAGTCCCTTTTACATTACTAATAAAACATTACACAAAGATCTCAACATACCACTCGTGACCGACACAATCAAGAAAAACTTTGAAAAATTTCATGACTCACTTGCTGGACATCCAAACGTACTTGTACAATCACTACTGACAGGCACATTGCCACAGAATCCGACTGAAACGTCTCTGGAGCAGGGATCTGCTACAGTGAGATGTACCACGCTAGGAGTGCCTTCAATGGGAGGTTTCTCCATTCACGCTTTCACGAGAATCCCTTAGGGGAGGTTTTCCAAAGAACATTAAAAATACAATATGTGCCAAATGGTATTTGTATTATTTCTCAAAAAAATATTATTATATCTCTATTTCTAACCTTCTTGGAAATATAATTTAATACCGTTAATTAAAAAAAAAACGATATCACTCACTTAGAGATAAGTCTGGGGTTCAGTATAGATTTCTAGGCGAACGGTTGTGCAAAGAGGTGATTGAGCCGAGAAAAAACTCAAACCCAGGTTTTCCCCCAATTAAGGGTACCCGTTTTAAAGAAGCTGGGTGTGCCCCAGGAGGATGTTTACATGGATTTTCACTCGGGGCCTTTAGCACAGCAATTAAACGATCTACATACATAAATTCTTGATCAATTAGCTTTAATCAATCGCGAATTTTTCTCAAGCATTTTGATTAACCCTAACTCAAGAACGATAATACGACTGAGGACGGCCCCCTGCATTCCAGCTCCCCTACGCACACTCCATACTTCCCAAGCCGCAGAAGTGCTGGAGCCACTACCCTTGGGACCAATGGGAAGCCATTACAGTAAGAGACTATTCACTGGAAGCCGTTGATTAGCGGTCGACTCCTGGCTCTGATTGCATTACCCATCGAGACGGCTGTCTTTTCCAGATTAATCGGGATCTCTCCCCCCACTCCAAATCACATAGCGTTATTTAATGATGTGTATTCAACTTGTATGTTTTTGTTTGTAATTAAATTTTATTATTTAGTTTTAACGTATCGTATTCACTACTGCCCCTACCTTCCTGGTAATCATATTCGCTCAAAGAGCCATGTAACGATAATCGAAGTGTAACCACAACTATCAAAAGTTGAAAGCCATAAACTCATAATTAATCTACAAGTATTCCAACTTACTATACTACAATATACTGGATACAGCAATTTTCACTTCACAAATTCTTAATTCTAATTATATTAGTAAATAAAAGTAATTTAAAAAATAAACACGATTTTCGAGAAATACATTAAAATAAACTGAATTAAAAATATATAAAGTATTATTAAATAAATTTAAATAATAAAATATATTAACATAAAATATAAGGAAATATTAGAAAAAAAAGAAGTAAAATGAGTGTGTCAGCTCCGGCGCAAGACTGGAGTTTACTCCTTAAAAACTATTATTGTGCAGATTATGTAAAAAGTGGGTAAATGAAAGCATCTTAAAAAATAATCAAAGCATATATAATCATTTATTCATATTATTTACATCATTCCAATGAAATATATAACATCAACTATTTCACATAATAATAATGTTTAAAAATATTTTTATATAAATCATTCTCGTGAAGATTCGTTTGTTCTACCATGAAAATTTGACATTTAACATGATTTATTTAGTCCGTGAATAGTATTATCATCATTATTAAATACAGTGACAATAGGTTTGTGGTAACTAAAATACGATACGTGTACGTCAGAAGTTACATGGGTTATGAATTGTGAATACATTCCATCAATAGTGGTGCCATATCTAGTCCTCCCTGGTAATTTGCCAGAAATAAAGTTTAAATTAAGTTCTTTTTTCAAGAATTGTACTAAGTCTGAACTTTCATCTTTACTTAGTGACGTTAAGTGAATAAACAAATATCCACTGTGTCTTTATCTTCGAAAGAACCAACGATAAATGATTTCATACTAAAACTGGTTTCGCTGTAAGTATTTTTTCAATTTAAAGGCAATCTTGATGACGCTTAGAAAGAATTTCAATCAGTGATAAAGCTATTTTGAAAATTTTTAATCTGATGATTTTGAAGCTATAATATAAAAGCTATTGCAGTTGCAGTCAATATATTTATATTTTACTGAAAAGTTTATGGACTAAACCTCCTCCCTGAGCAAAAACATTTGTAAATCTATTCTCATAATAACAAAACCTAAAACACATGTAAGCTCAAAGGTAACATTGAGGTTATATATTTATCTTCTTAATTAGTTCAAACAAAGCTTTTAACCTTAATTTAAGGTTTTAAATTTATTATTAACCATCCCGTCTACAACTATCCTTCTTTACAGCATTCACGGGCTGGGTTAATACGAACAAAGCATGCATTAATAGCGTTTTTACTTTATTTTTGAGCAATAATCACAATTTTATTGATTGTCACAGTAAATTTACCAAGTGCAGAGAGATGTTCTGTATTGTCTTAATATTCTAAGCAATACCAACTAAGATATTAAATTATTATTATTAATCTTATAAATCAAATAATACTATCTTATCGAGAAAGAAGTGAAAGATGCGTAAAGTAGGTTGCGCAAAGGAACGTAACGAGCCAAACGGTCGATTTTACTCCTCATTTTCATACCGCGGGCTAAATATGAAAATCGTTTCTTAAGGAGAAAACTCCAACAAAAAAAGTAATGTTATAGTTATACTTGAGAAAATTCCTATTATAAAACAAAAAGATACAGTATATGTAGACAAAAAGAATTAAAAAAAAAATCATTCCAGATATAACAGTTTTATAAAATATACGACACAAACAAAGGTTATAAAAAATTAATTTAGAATAAATATATTTTATTAAATAATAACAACGGATTTTGTATCAATTTATTTATATGTATAAAGAGCTCTGATAACACTTACATCTCTAAATGGAATTATAACAGGGCAAAATTCCACTTGTGAAAAGCTTCTATTAACAGCAAGCTCTCTATAATGTTTCTCCCGAGAATAGCAGTATGTCCGACCTCAGTTCTGGAAAAATTAATGACAATGATAAGAGATACCGGCGGAAACTTTAAGGGTGTGACATGTGTTCCAGGTCTAAAGATGCTGGAGAATGTTTCAGAACAATGAAAAGTTGTGGAGGAAAAGTTCGACCAAGTTGCAGAAATACATAACATCCTGTACACCTACGTGAGGAGCTCACTAAGTTCAGAACATGAGAACTTACTTCCAGCCTATAATTCGTAACCTTTGGAATTATTTTCTTACAAAGTGCTTCATTCATTTGTTAAGATGAATTCTAAGTAGCGTTTCTGGATAACGGAAAAGAAAGGAAAGTTATACTTTGAGATCCACTTTCTCTTAGACATGTGTTACAAGGGATGTATATTAAGGCAAACAGAATTTTTTCTTTATCAACAGATATAAACAGAATCTTTACAATTTTCCTAATTTTTTATTTTATTTATAATTTATTCATTGAAATTTACAACTGTATTATAACAATACTACAAGTAAATGGCAGGAATTCCAAATATTGTCATGGATAAAGACAATTAGAGAAGCTACTCAGTGATTGTACTCAACCTAAAATTTTAAAACATAGTTTAATTTATTTTATCCAAAGGTCATAAATGATATTATGATCAATAAAGAATTAATTTTGCTTAAGTTATAGTCAACATTTTGGCCGAGTTATCGTCATTGTGATGAAGACTATTATGCCAACATACTCTTGTTTCTGAAGTATATTTTCATCTCACCAATATTTGACATTATTAGCACAATAAAAATACATAACTTCCAGTTTGTTAAGGGGTAGCATCAAAATCTCACTGGACTCTTCTATTACATGGAAAATCTAGGTTTATATTCTCTAAAAAACAGCCTGTCATGAATAAATTAAGGTAAAATGTAAGATAAATATATCTGGATGGAATTTAACCACGAGTAACTAAATATGAACTCTCTATAATTAGGGATAAAAATAACAAATTTGAACATTTTTAATAAGGTTAAAAGTGATTTTTACAGTATTTTAATAATTAAAATAATAATCAAATCTCACATTTTAATACCAGATTACTTCAAACTTAATAATATAACCTAGAAAGAAGGACGCCAAAATAGCCAAATTTAAAATCGTATAAAGCAGCTGGGGTCGTTTATATATCTAGTGAACTAATAAAAAGAAGCAGAGTATCTGATCTGAGAATATGAAAATTTGCCCGGAAAACGGAAAGAATCCGTACATATTTCAATCCACAAAAAAGAGTCCTAGAACGGATTACAATATCTATTGTGGAACCTTTCTGACATCAGCATATAATGAAATATGTTCATTAATTGTTACTAATTGAACTACGGAATGAGCCAAGGAAATCATCGGAGATTATCAATCAATTATTATTATTACTATTATAGGCCAAATATTAAGGGAAAATATAATTCTATAAATAATATAAGTACAGGAGTAAGTCAGATTTGCGTCAATTGCGAGTGGGGTTGACCGAAACGTAGGTGGGAGGATTTAGGTCTTTGAAATTTAGATTTTGGCGTTAATCAGTGGACGGATTTGTATTTAGCGATATGCGTTATCGGCTAAGGGTTCCGTAAGCCTTTCATCATTATTACTTCCTGCAAGTCATATGCTGTTTATTTCGTCTTATCTCTGTAGAAAACTACTGTTTCAACATATATCGTTTTAAAATGTCATTATTTACATGGTGGAAGTATTGTCAAGAAGCGAAATAGATTATTGGCAATAATTTCCGATAGAAATATACGAAGATTATAAAAGAAATTACTAACTTGTTCGACAAGAAGAAAAAAATTGCTTCATCTTCGCCCCACCACATGTCCGTTAATCAAAGCGATGGCGGCAGAGTCTGCAAAGAATGAAATGAGTGAAAAGTTGATGTAATAGAGTTACATCACACCTCGTTTAACGAGATGATGGGAATTTTTACTTTTTTCTCTTTTTAAATAACATCCCTTTCATACTCTTTTAGTAGTCTATATCAGGATGAAATCCATTTACATTTCAATAATGCACCAATGGAATTGTGGTATAAAGAAACCAATATTTTATTTTGCACAGTTCCCAGTGAATTTCTCTCAAGCTACAAATTGTACCCGAAACAAGGAATCAATCATTGAAAACAATTGTAACACAAGTATTTGATTTTCTTTATATTTTTTTAATACAACACTAAAGGCAAAATCAGAAATTCCAATAAGTTTAGACATTTTCCAAAATATTTAGTACGTAGGATATATTAAAATCCCATGACTTGAATACATTATGATTGCATTAGGTTTATTGATTTATATTATGAGAGAGAATATGACTTTTTAAGATGATAATCAGTTGATGAATTGAGATGTATTTTATTGAGATAAATAATTCGTAGTTCAAAATATATAAAATATTTTTTAGTTTTTATAGACTACAGTAATCAATCAACACTGGCTCTAGAGCCCAGTACGGGTCTTGGCCGCATCAAGGCGTCGCCTCCACTCTTCTCTGTCCTGTGCCAAGGTCCTCCAAGCTCTGGATCTAACGATGCTACCTGCATCCTTCTCGACCTCGCCTGTCCAGCTTAATCGTGGCCGTCCGCGTTTCCTTTTTCCGCCAACGTACCCAAATAGCAGTCTCTTATGAGTAGCGTTGTCCTCCATTCTGGCCACATGTACAGCCCATCTAATCCTAGCTATTCTTATATACTGAACCACGTAGCTCCTGATACATCCGATAAGAAAACAAGTTTTTTTTCTGAGGGTGGGGTAGCTGGTCCCTCCACTCAACCCCCAACCCGGAGGACCAGTAGCTGATTGCGACCCAAGGGTCGACGATGGGGTCGCTACTTCCCTACAGTAATCGCTACCTGAAATATCTTGAAAAACAATATTTAGAATGGAGATAAAGAAGACCATTATTGTTATTTTGGAAAAAAATCGTTTAGAGGTGCGATAAAAAATAAATAAAATAAAATGCAACGAACTAATTACTTTGTAGACTTGGTTCAGATCTACAGTGAGAGACACGTAAATAAAAAAATAAATAAAAGGCTTAACGAACCCGAAGGCTCGATGCCGATACCACAAATCTATGTTTACAAACCGCCGTCCACGGCATTGGCCGAGCACTACCCAAACCCAAACCGCTAGATCATTCCTAACGCAATCCTCCCACCTACGCCTCGGTCTACCCCTCAGACGCTTCCCAATCGGTACAGCGCCTATTAAGGGAGAGACACGTACTAACATTTAACCAGTTTGCCTAGTATAAATAACAAAACAATAATTAAACTTAAATTTAATTCGTATTTGTTTGATGGCTTTGGTTGTTCTAAGAGCAAATCTGATGTTTTATTTTTAAAGCGATTTCTGTTTAAACATAATGGTATGTAATTTTTAAACCTAATCCTTCCGAAAATAAGAATTTATCAGGTATAAGCCTTTTTTAATCTTACATAGTTTCATCCATACAAATCATCCCATTATCTCCTGTTTGTGATTATTTTTAATCTAAATAATTTAAAATGTAAACACTTTTAGTATTTTCCATCTAATTTATTATTTCATTGAAGAATTAATTTCTATAAACTAGAAATCAAAACTTATTTTCAAGAAGCTTTTGTGGAGCCTCAATACATCCTCGATTAGAAATTTATCGTAAATATTAATTGAATATTGATTGAATTTATCTTTTGCTGAAATTACTATTTTCCAATCGTTGTATTTTAATTTAATTTTATATTCCAGGTTCCTAGCTTTTTCAATTATATTGACGTTTTGAAGTCTATACACTTAAAGAGAAGATTAAATTTTTACATGAATGAAGTTTCACGTATTTTCAATCTCATTTATTAAAAATAAATATTCTAATTTTCCCCGCAGAGATATGCCATATCTAATTCACGATAATAGTTTAATTATTTTTAAAATTGGTTTACATTTTCAAGCAGCTTTCTTGGTTTAAATATCGTTTAAAATGCATTTGGGCGTAACCTGTAGTGTAGGGGCTAGTATAATAATCTGCTATGCCAAAGATGGCAAAAATCCCATGGCCACAGCCGGATGGCCATAGTATTTTTTAAAAGGAGTAAAATCCTTCGTTATGCCTTCGTTTGGAAAGGAGAAAATGGTGATCCCAAGCATATGGATTGTCCTAAAGATCCCTATTTATATCCATAATTATATCTGGATAGGAAATATTTATTAGGACTCCCAGTAGTGTCCAGTAGTGTAGCATCGTCCGACTAGTCGTAGCAATATAAACAGACGTTAAATGAATGAACAAACAAAATGCATTCAGTTTTAATTATAATTTATTCTAATACTTCTATGATAAATCTATAATGATAATTATCAGCTGCTGAATATAGATGTATTTTATTGAAGTAAATAATTTTTAGTTTTAGAAATTCAATATACTTTTCCTTGGTGACAATCACAGGTGTATGTTTAATATCTAAAATTAAATTACAGCTTTATTGCATAATATCAGAATCATTCTTTAAGATATGGAATTACTTGACTACCCAATACTTCCAATGGGCCATTTTGTCTTCCTTGCTAGAAAGATATAACATACACCTGCCTTGGTTGCATTTATACCAGCATTAATATGCTGTAGTATTATTATTATTATTTTTTTTTTGCTCTGATTTTACTAATTGCATTTCTAGTCCTTTTATCAGAGCTTTGTACATATTATGTATATGTCTCTTCTTTAGACAATCCTTTCCGAATTCCGTCTTCCTCTTCTTGTCAAGGCCACCAAATGGAGGATGTGGATTATTAAATTACATATTTTCCTATTGTATTATATGCACTTTCTATTTATAAATGAAGCATTAGTTCCGTAGTCCTTACTATGTGTTTGTGATATATCTATCGTATAATTATGATTATACAGTTATCTGTAATATACTCTTTGACTATGAGATAATTTTAAATTTAAATTACCTAATTCAAATTATATACGTTTATTATAAATATTTTTTATACGCAACATATTACATTAAAATAAATTCTAAAAAACCTATTGCTTATTCTTATTCAATAAACAGTACCGTTATTATTGATAATGGTTATTTTTATTACTAATTGACCACAAAGTTTTAACTATTGAATATGATTATATTTTTATTTTACTGTTAAATAATAAATAAATAAAAAGATTTAAGAATTTAAATTTTACTGAAAATAATCTCTATTCTTGATAGTGCTGTCTTCGTGATAAGATCTCACTGACATTGAGCTCGGCAAATGAGACAAGGAAATCATAAAAATTAAATCTTAATATTTAATAGGAAAGATTGTCTCCAATACATACTTGGAAAAGTATGGATTTTTCAATGTTGCCATTTATTTTGCATTAATCAAAGATTATGATTTATGGATAATTTATTTTTTGTTTATTACATTTTATACATTTTTCAAAAGAAAAAAAAGATATGTTTTATTTAGTTATTAAGCATCTAAAGTGTTTTTAAAAGATAAAAATATGGCAGAGCCATAATAATATAAGTATGATGAAATAAAACATTATTAGCTAGTTCTAGGATTTAACGTTAAGTTGTGTTTTCACAAAATGATTACATTGTCACTTGTATCACTTCGCCTCTCGACTTCTTTAATTTTTTAGTTTAAAGTTTTTCTTGAATACAAAAAGAAAAATATTCCCTTTCTTGACAAAATTCAAGGTTTCAGAAAACAATGTTACATCTTTAGATTTTGATAGAATTGAATTGTCATCATCTTAGTTATTTCAGCTTTTAATGGTTGTTGAAATGATTAACTTAATCACAACCTACTTCTGTGAAATTTTACCTGTGTTTAAAGTATTTACCTTTCATTTTTGTCTTTAAAAAATCAGTTTATTCCAAGTATGTAGCAAACAGTTTATGCAGCTTTGCATATTTATAAAGACTTGATAGTTATGAAAAGAAACCATAGGCCTTGTCTAAAAATTATAAGTCATGTTACTTTAATCTTGGAAGACTATTGTTATGTCCATTGTGAGGCTGATTTAAATCTCAATGTTGGAAATATCAAGAATAAGATTTTATGGACAAATCTGAGGCACAGTTGATGATGCCGAATTACTTGTCACGATTTATTCGTAGTTAAGTATCATAACATGGGTTTATTGAAAAAAGAGTCTAATTGTATTTTGGCCTAACATTTGGGTGTTTTTGAGATTGAATAAATTCTAAGTATGTTTGAAATTTATTTTTTTATTTGAAAATTCCTGGTATTGTTTGTTCATTAAACGTCACTTTATGCTGCTATGGCTAATCGGACGATGCTACAGTGGGAGCTCTACATTTCGCCTATCCAGGTTTTATTGGGATAGGGATTTTTAACGAGTACCTGACATCGTACAGGCCCTTCTGAAGGACGGCGTAACTAAGGATTTTTTACTCCCTTTAAAAAATCCTAGGGCCCCCTGCCGGGCTACGAACCCGCGATCTTGGGTTTAGTAGTTTGTTACGCTAACCACTAGACCACAGGTCGCCCGAAAATTCCTGGTAAATGTTAGTAAAAGAAAAAAGAATTCTATTGTATTGTTATTTCTTTTTATGCATTAAACCATATATTGTCCTGTCTTAAGACATTGATAATACATACATCCGTATTGGTGCTTATCATCTCAAGGTTATTCGTACTTACATCTTTTAATTATATTTAATTCATGTATTTCCTTTATAGACTTTAATTGAATGTTCTGAAAGATATCCTACAATGTGATATTACCTGAAATGAGTAATAGTATGCATTTTGAAATGAATTGAAGGAAAGGCGAGATAGGAACTCTATAATTATATGAAAAATATATTACTGCCAATCAGATATTAGGTATAATAATTAATTCAATAAATTATCTGATGTGTGGCTTTAAT
Organism: Troilus luridus; assembly: GCA_964056705.1. Classification (NCBI taxonomy): domain Eukaryota; kingdom Metazoa; phylum Arthropoda; class Insecta; order Hemiptera; family Pentatomidae; genus Troilus; species Troilus luridus. The sequence continues at coordinate 79,456 of CAXKTH010000240.1, forward strand.
AAATACTCTATGTTTCATGAGTTAGTAATAAATGTTTTCTGGATGTTGTAAAACCATTCCCACTTCTCTTTTCCTGTCTCCGATTAGAACACATTGCATAACTAACTTGCATAATTGTTATTAACATAGGATTAATGCACTTTATGGTTGGCATTTTCCTACAAGGGAATTATGTAATTCTAACTCTTATTATTTGTAACAAACTAGATTTCATTAAATAACTCAAGTTCATTAAGGAAAAAAAAAATTAAAAATGTGTGCAGTTGATTCTAAAATTAGGGATGTAATAATAATTATGAAATATTTCTAAATAATGTTGTACAAATTACATAAGTCAGATTTTTTTATTGACTCTTTTGTTTAAAACTATTAATATTTATGCATATGAAAATTGTCTTACATCCATTTATTTTATAAAAATAACCTTGTAAATCTTATTTTCACATCCTCTGCAGGCCTTTCCCTATATCAATATACCTAAGATTCTGTGCCTTTAATTGAAGTGAAATTAATTATATCTTTTATTAAATTGGTACCTTTGTATCTGAATCATCCAGTGGAATTGATTCATGTAGATAAATCACAGAATGATTTTTTCTTGTTATTAGATAAACTTAAGAGAGTAACCTATTACTTTAATTTTACTCAAGATCATTTGTGTATGAAATTGTCTCTTTTCTTTTTTTTTTTTTACTAAACAATCAATACATTTATAAATAACAAACATAATATTGACCTTCTTACATACTAAATTAATCCTATCTTAAATTAAAAAAAAAAATGAATGATATATACTAAACAAATTGTGGCCGGTAACAAAACTATTTATTATTTAAAATTTGTCATAATAATTTTAAAAATTTTAACTAAAAATGTTGACCTCTTTAAAAAAAAATTAAAAATAAGTAACGTTAATTTTTTTTCAAATAAAATATTGAACAATAATTAATGAATCATTTATATTAACTTTTACTTTTTCAACCAATAATCTAAAATCTTATGTTGATTTTTTCATTACACATTCCAATAATCCATTTTTATCTGCACCCTAAAGGAAGCCTCTGTAAAACAGATATTTTGACAAGAAAAAAAAAGAGTCATTAATTAATTAGTCATCATTAATATTAAAGAACACAATTTAATTAATTCGGTTAAGATTTATTTTGGTCAACTTTATACCTTACATACTTGTTTTTAATGATAGAAATATGATTGATGATAATTACTGTTTTTATATTTTAATCAGGTTTTCAACAAAAATGTTTGGGTATTTTTTTTAAAAAGAAAAGATATGTCCCTGCCCTGGACATATCTTTTCTTTTCAAATAAAACTATTTAAAAATTAGCAAAAAATAAAATAAAATAAATTATAAAAATGTTTGAGCTTTGTTAAGATGATTTATATATTTCATTCATTTATAACCTTCTAATGGTTTTTATGAACCCATGAATATGAAATTATATATATGAAGTCAATAACTATTTGGTTTCCTAAGAAAAATAGGTTTTAGCATTGGAAAAAAATCAAAAGAAGATTAGTTAGATTCTGTGGTTTAATTATGTTGTTTATGATGAATAAAATTTTAAATAGAATGTAGCTTTAATTATGATAGTTAATTTTTGTTTTGATATATTTCTAAACCAGAAAAGATCATTTTGTAATTTGTGCCCTTCCTTATGAATCAATAACTTGATACTGGATCAGTATGATTATTTAAATAAATCTGTTAAGAAATAAAATATGTTGTTTAATAATATAACTCTGTTATATTAAAATAGAATGTAAGTTATTACTGTATTGTTTATATAGTAGAAAAGTTAGGTTTAATGTAAATGTTGATGGCCTTTGTCCTTATTCGTTTTGTAAAAATTTGTTCTATCCTCAAATCGGTGGGTCTTTGCATACACAAAATGAATTTTATATTTTGAGAAGGCTGTGCAAAAAATTTATTTGAAACAGCCGTCTTAGTTATAAATAAGCTATCACAAATAGAACAATAATTGAAAGATAAAAAATGGCTGTTTCAAAGACCTGCTTTTTACTATACTCTGCCAAGTTTGTTAATGGTAAATAAGAACCTGAAAGGTCTTTTATTAATGTGTATATTTCTAATATATGTATAATCCAATATGAATTGAAAATGGTAAAGTAAAACAGTATTAGTTCCCCATCCTTGTTTCTGTTCATTTCCCCAGTCCCAAGACCCAGTTTAGTTATATTACTAGTTTAATTGGGTGTTCAATTTACCATATCACAATGAATGTGTTAATGTATTGTGACCAAATATAAAAAAAATATATATATGTGTATTTTCAATTTGTTAATATTTTATCCTCAAAGTATATAATCTTCCTGAAGACTGAGAAAAAAAACAACAAAAGTCTTTGGTGGAATTCTAAAATATGACATTAAAGAAACAGAAATAAAGAGCATACAATACGATTGATATTAAGGGAAACCTCTTCAACTTAAATCTACAATGTTACAAGCATATTTGTATTTGATTAGTGTAAGAATGGTCACAATTATAACATTAGACCTAT
>CAXKTH010000241.1:0-62985 GCA_964056705.1 Troilus luridus
ACAACGTGGGAGCACCGTTCGAGAGGATAGCGATCGACATCGCTGGCCCTTTCCCTGTCACTGACGAAGGCAACAAATATATTCTCGTGGCCATGGACTATTTTTCTAAGTGGGTGGAAGCGTATGCCCTTCCGAATCAAGAGGCAGTCACCGTTGCAGACGTACTTGTGAAGCAGCTCATCAGTCGGTTTGGAGTACCCATGGAACTTCACGCTGACCAGGGAAGAAACTTTGAGTCTGCAGTCTTCTCCGGAATGTGCGAGGCACTGGGGATACGGAAGACCAGGACGACGCCTCTTCACCCTCAATCGGATGGCATGGTGGAACGCATGAACAGGACAATGGGTCGATATTTGTCTAAAGTGGTCTCCGACCATCAGCGAGACTAGGACCAGTATCTTTACCTATTCCTGTAAGCCTACCGCAGTAGGCTAACAGGAATAGCCGAAATTCGAATAGCCGAAATTGTATCCGAAATTCATATTCAAGCCTAAAGAGGAAGTTGGCGGAGAGGAGTACATCACGAATATACGGAAGCGGATGGATAACATCCACGAGAAGGTTCGTGCAAACATCCAGGGAGCCAGTGACAGAATGAAAGAGCGTTACGACATCTGGGCAGAGAAAGGTGGATTCCAACCTGGAGATTTGGTCTGGCTACATGATCCTCGAAGAAGGCGAGGATACTCACCTAAACTTCAGAACTCCTGGGATGGCCCGTTTGAGATCATCAATAGGATAAACGACGTCATCTATAGGATCAGGAAGCAGCCAAATGGAAAACCCAGGGTAGTCCATTTTAATAGACTGGCCCCTCACAAAGGAGACCATGGCCCGACCGAAGACCAGCAAGTCAGGTACCTCAACAACGTAGAGACCACCAAGGTTTCAGTTGTAAAACCTAAGGTACCAGGTTCCCGTAGAGTAACTCAGACAGTCTACAGAGATATCTTCTCGTTACCAGTGGACTATTCTCTGGCCCATTATGTCGCCGAAGATCTGAAGACTTCTCGAGGGATTGCAACGGTCTTCAGGAAGAAGTTTGGTGGTACTAAGGAACTAGAACGCCAAAGACCAAGCGTGGGGAAAGCACTCCACCATCCGCACGAAAGACGACACCTGTTCTACTTAGTTACCAAGTGTGCCACTGATCAGAAGCCCACATATGACGCCCTGCGGCGAAGCCTCGACGACCTGCGGAGTAAGCTTCTGAGACTGCGTGTCACCAAGCTCGCGATCCCTAAGTTGGGCTGTGGATATGACGGCCTGGAGTGGAAGGTCGAGAACATGCTTGAACAGACATTCGCCAACTCTGGAGTCGCCATATTGGTGTGCACGTTCAACCCCTGGAAAGGAAAAGCGTCTCCATCCGTAGTAGCTCATAGCTGCCCGATTTCTCCGGACTATGCTCTGGGGCAGAGCACTTTTGAGGAGGGGGCAGTGTTACGGTCAGAGAGGGAAGAAGGACCGGCTGAGAGGATTATACGAACAATGGGATTAAGCGGAAGGGATTATAGAATGGCGTAGAGCCTTCTGGATCGGGCTCGATGGGACTAGGTGGTCCTTCCGAGAATTGTCCCACCCCGACCTACCTTGCCTATATAAAAAGGCCCCTGTTCGGCCGGCGCCCAGTCAGTAATAAGCCAGTGAGTAGCAGTCGTTAACTAGTGGCAGTGTGTGTGAGTTAGTTAGTATTAGTATCAGTCTGTAATAAGTGCTTAGTGAGCAACACTGACAATTAGTGGCCGTGTAATAAGTGTAATAAACTGTGTGGCAGTTTGTCATATTTGGAGTCTTACGGTCGGTGGACTTTAGTTAGCGAACTGTAAGTGTTAATTTGTAATTGTAAACTATAGTGTAATATTATTGTATTTGTACAAATTTATATAAATAGTTTAGTTACTTAGTATAAACAATATCTAATATTATTTGTATATTATCTTAGAAATTAGATAACATTTAGTAGAATATTATTATTGTAAATTGATATTAGTTTAATAATTTTACTGTTTTAAATAATCTCATTGTATTCTTTCTAATTTGTTAATAAATATTAGATTCTTGAATTAAGTAATAGTTTAGTCCATTTTACACCCAGTAGCCCGTAACATTAAATTAAAAGTTTTATTTTTCCTGTTGACTGGGAATTTCCGTTTAAATTGTAATTGTTAGTTTATTCATACCTTATTAATGAATGAATCTGTAATTGTTATCTTATTAATGCCTTATTAATGAATGAATCTGTAATTGTTATTTTATTAATAATAGTTGAATGTAATTTTTATTTCAATATAATACCTCTTTATTTTTGTTAGATAAATGTTTTGGGGTTTATTTCTTCACCCAGTTTCGCTTAGGTGTCTTCGATTATACCTTGTCCTCACCAGCCCTTTGCTCCTGTGGGTAACATAATAAAATGTCTATAATACCCTGGGTCAGTTCAATAGTTATATGTTGCCTTCCATAGACGAAGAAATCGATGGCGATCGATGGAAATTTTTTTCTAATTTCTTCAGCATAAAGTGACGTTAAATGAACAACTACTACTTTATTTTGTAATGAAATTAAAAATAATAAAAAATTAAAAATAATTAAAAACCGAAATATCAACCATCAACATACAAATTATTTGTAATTACAAACTGAGAGGCCGTAATATTTTTTATAACGTTATTTTTTATTTATTATGTAAGGAAAAAGGATTTTATGACTGGCAATCTGGAAAGTGCGAGGATTGAGGAGGAAAGAACATGAGCTATTAGCAGAAAAGAGAAGGGCAAAGGTTGATCTCCTGGCAATATTTGAAATTAAAAGAAGAGGTAGGGAGAAAAACGAAATGGTGATAACATTCTTTTTTATTAAGGCTCTACAGGAAACAGAATACTCAGTAGGGGCGTGGGATTTATATTTGAGGAAAACTAGACTATATAGACTATTTCCAGGTCCAGAAGGATTCCATTAAAAATATAACTGATGTAAAATTCAAAAGAGGTAGTAGTGACCACTTCCTATTAAAGATGGACGTAGCGTGGAGAGGAGAGGAAAGTTGTCAGAAATGTAAGAAGGATTAGGAAAGAAGTGGTTATAGCACACAGGTCAAAGGAAGAAGAAGAATGGGCTACACTCTTCCAAGAAGAAATTGTAAGAATGGGCAGGGGCTCAGATGATAAAGAAACATGCTGGTTTTACTTTAAGAAAATAATGAGATGTAGTATCATTAGTTTGAGGTAAAAGAAGGATTGGGGCCCAGAATACAAGAACAGCATGGTGGTCTGACGAAGTGAAGAGAGTGATAGGAGGGAAAAAAGACACTATGGAAAGAATACCATGCACACAAAACATCAGAGAACTTTGAACGGTATAAGAAGAAAAGGTTTGAGGCCAAAAATAGGGTTATAAAAGCCAAGTGGAAAGCCTGGACAAACTGCACTTCTCAGGAAATTGAGACTACCATTGGAATCCGGAAGGAATGTAGTCTGAGCACACTACTGCTCATTTTGGTCATGGATTCATCTCTTGGAAAGGCCAATGAGCCCAATAAGCCTCTCACTGCTGGGATTTTTGGATGACATTGTTGTTTTTTGATGACGGATGACGTTGTTGTTTGACAGAGAATGGCATAAACCTTCAGCACAATGTGAGCAGGTTAAAAGAAAAATTGCTGACTATACACATGGCCATAAAGCCTAATTAAACAAAAATGATGAGGGTAGGAAAGAAGCCAAGGAGTATAATGAGGGTAATTAAAGTTGAAGATAAAGTCCTGGAACAAGTGGAAAACTTCAAATACCTCGAGGGGGCACCTAAACAAAAATTGCACATCGGATTTTGAAGTGACTGAGCTAATCAGTACTGCGGACAGGATGTTTGTAACAGTTAAGAGAGGTTATCTTAACCGAAGGAAAGTAGAAAAGGAAACAAAAGTGGGTGTATTTTTATCAACACTCCTCCCTATCCTCACTTACTCTTTAGAATCGCGGACACCGACAAAGAAGTACCAATCCAGAATAAAATCAGCAGAAATGATATTTCTCAGGAAGATTGAGGGAAAAATGAGAAGAGACCGAGCCCTGAACAACACTATCAGGTTGAACCTAAAAGTTAAATCAATCAACAAGGTAATAGAGGAAAAATGACTGAGATGGCTTGGACACCTCCAACGGATGGATCCTAACAGGATTGCTAGTAAAACGTACCGAGCCAAAGTAGAGGGAAAATGAGGAAGAGGACGATGACTTAGAAAGAAGCGGGAAGAAGAGGTGAGGAAGGATTTTGAGAAGAGTCGACTCCATTAGAGCAGAAGAGCACAGTTGGTAGAAGAGCTGGAGAAGGCTGTGCAGAATTCCTCCTCACACTCCACACACTGGTAGTAACCCTAGTAACCCTGTGCCACTCCTGCGTTCAGCGGTAGGGAAGAGGATAGGGGTTGAATTGGGATGGAGACTGCTTGAGTCCTATCCGAGAGGATAGCTTGGACCTAGAGTATGGAACTGTTGGAAAAGGAAAGAGATTTTAATTTAGAGAAAAGGATGGAATGGTTCAGCGAATCGAAAGATTTTGAAAAGTCTAGTAGAATTAGTACTGTTAGTTTTTTTTCCTCCATGGCAGTATGTATGTCAGTGGTGATTTTAACAAGGGCAGATTGTGTAGAAAGGGCGGGATGGAATCCTGATTGAAGTGGATCAAGGAGTTTGGACTGTTCCAGAAAGTTTGACATTTGGGATTGAACTATTCTTTCAAGGGGTTGGAAAGGTTGGAGAGTATAGAGATAGAAATCATTTGGGTTTGAGGGATTGGATGATTTGTTAATAGGATGGACTATTACTTTTTTTCCAGGAGGAAGGGAAAATTGCATTTTGTAGGGAGAAGAGCAGGTAGAATTTCGGGGATGCATTTTTTTAACAATTTGATGGGAATGCCGTCAGAACCTATGGAATTAGAGTGGGATTTCAATAGGGAGGAGATAAGGTCAGTGGGTGAAATGACGGAGAAATAAAAGTTGTTATGGTTGAATGATGGGCTATTGAGAAAAAAGGAGAAGTAGATCGTGAGTTAGTAGAGAAAGACAAAAAATGTGTGTTCAATTCATCAGGTGAAACCGGAAAGACTACAGGAGAAGGGGATTTACAAAGTGGGAGTTTCCGAAGGATTTGCCATTTAGATTTAGGATTAGGCACAGAGGAAAGGGCTTCACGAAAGTATTTGGATTTCGCCTCTCTGATAGTAGATTGCGTTAAGTTGCGCCTAAGAGTCCTGAACACTTGATAATCGTCGGTCCCCCTGGTCTGTCTGTAGCATCTGCGAGCTGTGTCGTGCTTCCTCCGCAGTTCTTTCATGTTTTGACCCATCCAAGGAGCAGGCATTTGACGGAAGGTTGTAGTTTTGAGGGGAGCATGGGTGTCTAGGATACTAATAACATAGGAGGTAAGTGTGCCAACCATGGAATCAATAGTGGGACAGGAATAAATTTCGCTCCAATTCAGGGATTCAAGGGTAGGCAAGATGTTTTCACGACTGATAGCATCTAGATTGCGAAAGGTAAAGGTTTTAGAAACGGGACAGGCAATTAAGAAGAGGAGAATAATTTCTGAAGAGAATTGATGACGTACAGATCTAACCGTGTGTCTTATTGGTGAGTATGATGGATAGGAGAAAATGGAACATTGGAAAGATTCAGAGAGTGGAAGAGATTTTCCAGGTATAGAGAGTCATTTGATTTAGCAAGGAGACTGGTGTTGAAATCGCCAGAAATAATGATATGGTTGTAGAAGGGAATGTAATTGTAAAGGATAGATTCAAGGGTAGAGTCAAAAGGCACTAAAAGAGGGCAGTATACAACTACATAAAGGAGCAGGTGCCCATTACAGGATATTTCAGTGAAAAGGAATTCAATATGAGGGACATCAGATGGAAGAGAGGATTCAAGGATTCGAGCTTTTAGGGTTCGATGGACATAAAGACCAACGCCTCCACCGGTCCGGTTAACGCGGTCATGGCGGAGAAACATATAGTCAGGTAGGGTGATAGCGGAGGTAGGGATATGTGGTTTAAGCCAAGTTTCGGAGACTGCAATAATATGGTAAAAGTTGTGGGTGAAATATTCTTGAAATTCATCGAAATGGCCAGGTAAGGAATGGGAATTAACTTGACAATAAATCAGGAGATTAGACATAAGGGATTGGTAATCGAGAAATTATCAGAATGAGAACGGAAGATGCTAAAAAAAAGAGTAGTTTAATAGATGAACTGATGTAAAAATTAAAATTACAATAGGGGCCTTTAAAATTACAATAAATCCAAGGTTAGCCGATTGTGATGTAAAATTTAATGAATTAAAAGGAAAAAACATTGCAGAAACTTTTTTTAAAAAATATTAGTAATTATAAAGAAAATAGGAAAATATTTTACTGAGGACCGATGAAAGGTCCAAAATGAAGCCAATAAACCGCGAACGGGTGCCGTATGGTCAGCAGAATACATCTAGGTTGGATGGTTGGTCGATATAAATGACTGGGTGGCCGTCATCCTTCCAATAAATTCCTGGAACCGCACTCTGCCACTGGTGAACCAGACATACTTCAGCTTCCCTGCAGCTCTCTTCTTTCGGGCCAACCAGTACAGCCGTCTGTTGGCAGGAGCCATTTCTTCACCGAGGTAAACACGGTGGAAATCATTCTCCTCCCAGCCTAAGTCTCGAGTTGAGAAGTCTCGTTTTACCTTCCTTCTCTGAATCAGGTCATCTCGCATCGACTGCCTGACAAACCTGGCTATAACTGGAGGTGGTCGTGGGACATCCGTTATGCATTTTATTGACCGCGTCTAATATTTCACTCGGAAACGGCTCAGATACTTTATTTTCTAGACTCCTAGTGGGGCTACTTTTTTTTCCGTACGGGGGTCTAGGCTTTTTAGCTTGGTCGCAATTATGGCAGAGCCAATTTTTTTTATTTGACAATTGGCAATTGACAATCTCCAATTCTTTTCCATTAATATCACAATAACAGGCGTGATAAATGAGGTGGCATTTTTCACAGTATAAATTATTTTTGTCTTCTCTAGATATACTCGAATTACAGATAGAGGGCCATTGTGATTATTTGATAATAACGAAGAATAACAATAACTTACAGAAAACGGTAAGCTATAATCCTATTATAGCTAATTTGGACTATTATCATCAATTCTAGAATAATGTAATTAATCTTTTGCCCAGTTGGCACATAATAGAAAATCATAAGAAGAAAAGTTAAAAAAAAATGTAAATGAATCTTATGAACACTTACTGAGATTTATAATCAAGAGAAATATTTGTAATACACGAATCTCTTAATATTCCACTAAAAATCATATGCAAAGATATCATGATTTCTCTAGAAGCTCTGGGAGGAATAAATCTAAAATAATGAAACAATAAATAGAAACAAAGAAAACATGTATAAGTAAATCTTTTCTTTACGTTCACATACACAAACACACGCGTGCACACACAGACATACATACACATTTAAATTTATTCCTAGGGTCACTAATAAACAAAATATAAATGTTAATTAAATTATAAAGACTAGATTTAAGTATATCACAGAAACTTCCTTAACTAAAACAAACGGGTGATCTACCATAGTATTAAGTAAACCTCTCAGAGTCAATCTCAGAGTCTCTAGAGGTTGATATTACAACATAATGGTGTGTATACAAAAAAATGACCATTTTTTAACCAAATATTGAACAATCTTTTAAAATACCTTTGATCTTTTGTCCCCTAAAAGTAAAAATTAATATATAATAAATAAACTATAATAAGCCATTGTTATCATTCTACTAATCTAGACTGGCCAAAGTCCCAGCTCCACTTATTAGCTAACTGACTATGGGATAGAACTCCTCAGCATTTTTTAAATAATGGAACTATTAATCTACAAAAAAGGTATGTTATTTGTACTATTGTAAGGAGAGTAAAAATATAAAAATTATAACGCTTATAATGCCTTAAAATTACGAGAATTTCGTAGGGCACTGTCATGTTTCTTCTTTGAAATAATTAACTAAACTGAGGCTTTTTTGAAGAAGTCCAGTGTTAGTAAACAAGCTTAGAGAATGTTCTAAAGGGATTATTAAGTGTTGGTAAATAATAATAACTCTGGAATTTGATAAAACGGTCATTTTTTTTATATACCCTATTATTTCTAGCATTTATAGTATTGTTGCCTTTTCAGTGTGCTATCAACTGTTACAGTAAAGTTTAGATTATTTGTCTCAAAACCTGACCATAAAGAGCTGATAACGGTCAGTTTTGCAGGCATTCCAAATAACCTGTTCAGAACAGAAAAAAAAATTGAATTATGGGCTTAAAATTGTCTGTGTAGGGCTACATCATTCTGGAATATTAGTTTTTCTCCAGTATTCCCTACATCCTAGACATATAATTGATAAAATTTTAGTTTTTCAACCAAAAAAAATCTAAAAAGTGTGAATTAATACATTTAAGATATAAGACTTTTTGTTTTATAATTCTCAATATGAAATAATTGTAGTATATAATTAACAAGTCACCTTAGTGGGCCTAAATGAACCGAAAAAAAAAGTTTTTTCTAATTTAGTTGGTACATTTTAATGCAAACAACTTTATATGATACAGTACTTTCTATCTGGATAGAAGAAAGGTTGCTTGGGGGCTGAAATAAGGCTATCATTCTCCTAATACAGTGGTCGGCAACCTGCCACACGCGGCTCTTTAGTTCCTTACACAAATATTATTTATTTTATCAAAAAAAAAATACAAATTTAAAAATCGTTCTGAATCAATTAACATTTAGGCATTAGGCACCGATTCTATCTCTCAGCCACTTGTACTCGCTTTTCACCGCACCACTCCCCATGACACGCTCCGTCAGTGTCGTCAGTCCATCGGAAGCTCTCAACTGACACCTTCGTCAGATGTTTCTATGTAGGTTTTAATTCGCTATCGACGCAAGACAATTTGGCGTCTTCACCAGTGCTTTGGGTGTGTCGTATAGTTTGTTGTTTCAAATAAAAGAGTTAGAAGTGAATTATCTTCTGAAAGTTATGTATGTGCATATATATATAATAATAATTAAAAAATCGAAGTAAAGGTAGGTAACATAATAAGTATTGTTACGCCCGCTCAGTTTGTAATTATAAATGATTTGTATGTTTGTGTTTAATATTTTAGTTTTCAATTATTTTAGTATTTTGATTAATTTAAATTTCATTTTCAAAATAAGTATTTGTAAATTACACAATGTAATAGTTCATAATTTTGTATCACAGTGATGTAGCTGTAAACACCCGTGGGGATTTTTTTTATTTATTGTTAATAGCGAAAGTCGCTAATTACATTGTTGGCTTCGATAACGACCCGAGTGGTTCAAGTCATCATCACGAGTGTCGTCTTAGCCAGCATACCGTCATGACCTACCTTACAGCAGTCAGTGTTATTGTTTTCAGTGCCACCATTGCTGTCCATTTTTTACAATAAATCACCATGGTGGTTTTTTTATGTATGTTGACTTCGCTCAAGCGCATCTAAATCTACAGGGTATTTAGAGATTCATTTTCTTAATTGCACAGTTAAATAATTACATTTTACATACATTTATAATGGAGGATGGAAATAATTGGGGGGTGCAGTCAAGATAAACACCAAAATAAGTTAATACTTATTTTGGTGTTTATTTTGACTGCACCCCCCAACTATTTCCATCCTCCATTAGATCTTCCAGTCAACTGTTTTCCTCTCTAACATAAATTTATGATGTAATTAGTTTTCAAATTCAAATATTTTTATTGTAAATTTATTAATTTCACTCAACTGAAGTTAAGGTATTTTCCATATTGTTTATTGTGATTTAATTTATATATTTACCTTTTTTTTTTTTTATACTGTACTGATGTAACTTTGATTGAACCAAACCGAAAAGGTTTAATTTTGTTGCTTAAGCTTTAAGTATTCATTTTAGGAAATTTAATAATTTTATTAATTGTATTTTGATTTAAGTAATTTTTTTTTTTGTGTTTTTTACATTGTAAGTAATATGATTTTTTTTTTTTTCATTTATCAATATAAAGTTTCAAAAAATAAGCATTCGGTATTATCTGACATCCCTTTATTTTTTTTTATTTTACAATTTAAGTAGATAACTTATCAGGTAATTTTCTAGAAAAAAAATGATTTTAGTCAGTTCAAAGGTGCAGCCTATCAGAGTATTGGCACGATAGGGAAAGGATGCCCAAAGGTCCAATTCCTGTTACCCTTACGGCGCCCTAACAAGTATTATATTTATAAAATGGATATTATTCATATTTTTTTCAAAATAAGATACCTAACTACTTTTTTTAAGTAAAAAAAGAAAAAAAGTACTACTGTTGGATATTACCACAAAAGGCTTTTTTATACAAATATATATTTAATAAATTGCCTATTTTATTATTTATCTATTTTATAGCTTTTATTATAAGTAAAATAATAATTATAAGTGTATGTACCTATAAATTTTATTTAATAAACCTATTTTTGAACTCTGAGGATCAAAGTAGGTGCAGTTTTAGATTGTTTATATGTTTGGCAATTTTCATTGCTTTCGGCATAGCTGAACATAAAACCTTTACATGTAAACTAAGTATCTAATATTTGGCAAAATTAAAAATATATAAAATAGATGTGCAGGCTGCGCCGTGATAAACAATTTCTGACGAGTCCGTTCGTGCCATTCAGTGATCACTGCAAACGGGAGGCGACCACAGATGCGACGAAACTATGTACCTATAGTCAATCAGTACATGAGAGAGTGAGACAAATAGTGCTTCGTGTATAAATTATTTATTTAAATAATTAAATTATTAGAGAATTATTTATTTTATTTAGGAAAGTACTTTAAATAGGGAAATATCGTTTAATAATAATTGCTTCACTGTTCCTTGTTCTTCAACAGAAGGACCATGGAGGACAATGGATCTCCAAGAAAACAATTTTTAGCAAAGGACAATGAATAATAAAGAAAGAGAAAAGTTGACTTATAACTCTTCTTAGATGTTAAAGAAGTTCTTAGATGGATGGAAAATGACATATAGTCGAAACATCTCCATATAATAAAGTTGTATGGCACTAACGACTGGAAATAGGTTTCATTAAGTGAAGGAATTATTAGATAAATTCAATCCAGTTTACATCCTTTCAAAAAGGAAATATCGTTCTAAAATGTTTTTTGATAAATTATATTTCACTATGCCCCAGCTTCTCATATGTATTTACTTAGGTATATGTTGACATAGTAAATAATTGCAAAACTTGCCATCTGCTGTTATGGATACCTAAATAATAATTTCTGCTGGCTTATCACTTGCTATAGATGAGTCTTGCGACATAAAAGACATGGTACAAGTTGCCCTTTTTGTCAGGTATATGTCTTCACAAGGTCCAAAAAAACTTCTAGGATTGCTACCGCTATTGGGACAAACTAGAGGAGAAGATATATCGAATGTCGTGCAAAAATGCCTTGAAGACAATAAGATCGATTTAAATAAAATTGTTTCAACAGCAACTGATGGAGCCAGAAGTATGACAGGAAAAAATAAAGGGGCAACAGCGATTCTTCAGAGCAAAATAAATCAGGTATAGGTTCGTAATTCTTACGTTTCACTGCATAATACACCCACAAGCGCTTTGTGCCTAAACATTTCTGGCCAAAATAGTTGAGGTCATGAATTTGGTAATCAAGATTGTTAACAGCATCTTGTCAAAACCACTCTATCATCGTCAGTTTAAAGAATTCTTAAACGAAATGGAGACTCAGTATTCCGACCTCCTTCTTCACAATTAAGTGCGATGGCTTTCCAAAGGTGAGGTGTTGAAACGTTTTGCTTTGTGCTTGAATGAAATAAATACATTCCTAAATGAAAAAGGCATTAATCACTCTGAATTAGAGAACGACAAAGGGTTGCAAAAATTTTACTTTATGGTGGATATCACTTCGAAATTAAATGAGCTGAATCTAAAACTGCCAGGAAAAGGAAACCCAGCCTATATTTTGGTAGAAGAATTGGTTTGTATTGAAGAAAAATTAATTATTTTGCAGAAGGTATTCAGAGCGGTAAATTACTTCATTTGCAATTTCTAAAGCAATAATGCGATAAAACCAGAGCAACTGTTGACACGAATTACTTCACCACGGTTATAAAAAAAATTAAAGATGAATTTGCTGACTGATTTGACCAATTCAAAACCAACAAAACCACTCTAGCATTCATAGTAAATCCTCTCAACACAAATAGTAACGGAATCCACCTTGAGCCATTTGGAATTGATACTGGATCTCTAAAAATGCAATTGATAGATTTAAAAAGTAAAGCTTTGTGGAGTGGAAAATTTACGGAGTTGAAAAGCAAGTTGGAAGAGTTGTAACGCAACAAAAGTGGACGGCATTAAAAGAAATGCCGCGAGTTGAGGCACTTATATTTGACGCATGGAATAGTCTTCCAGATTGCTACAGTGAGGAGAAGAAGTTGGCATTTGGAGTGCTGACTATCTTCGGATCGACATATCCGTGCGAGCAAGCGTTCTTTTTTATGAATATAATTAAAAGTAAAGTAAGAAACCAACTAACAAATGAAAATTTAGAGTCCAGTATGAGACTTAAAACAACAAGTTATGACCCATTTTTATCCAAACTTTCTAAAACCATGCAAAGCCAGCGCTCCCATTGAAGTTGTTTACCCAAATGTATGTTGTTATTTTTTATATTTATAAGTACAAGTTACATTGTTTAGTAAAGTTTTAAAATAGTTATAGTAAAATTTTCTACTTTCTACTTGAATAAGCCAACGTTCCCATTGAATTTGTTTGCTCAGTAGTTTGTTATTGAAGTACAAGTTAGTGTTGAAAGTAAATGTTTTACTTTTTTACTTAAATAATAAGTGATATATGCCCTGTGTTTATTATCTAGTAGATATTTTTTCTTATGAATAAATAGATTAGTTTTTTTATATAAAAAATCTTTATTTATGCGAGTACTATTCATTGTTGACAAGAAAAAATTCTCTTTAAAATTTTTGCAAATTGTAATTTTTGGCTCTTTCGACTCAAAAGGTTGCCGACCCCAGTACATACGAAAAGCAAGTGGGAATTACCTATGAATTTCACTCTAAGGTGGCAATTATTTCAATCGAAGGATGGCATCACTTCAGAATGTCTAAAATATGGAGAAATACAACTCCTTAAAGCCCTCCTAAAGCTCTTTCAGGAAGTATATGGTAGGAAGAGAATTCCCAAGGACTCAAAATATAGCATAATAACATAATAAAGGAATATAGCATAATAAAGGAAGTTCAATGGAATATGAGAACTGTCCTCATACTGAGCGGCTGAGGAAAGTATGGGAATCAATGCCTCCAAGAGTAAAGTGTTGGTTATGGCGACAGAAAAAGAGGGAGACATTCAACTGGTCTGCAATTAGTTACTCAGTTAAGATAGATGCTTAGATTTCAAATAGAATATCTAAAGGAAACTAGACATACTACAAGGTCACCAACAGTATTCTTGGTCTTTGGATAGGAAGATGCATGTATACCCACCTATTCTCATGTATGGCTGAGAAAGCTGGATAGTGTTAGACAGGCATTATAGTCATGTAGAAGTGGGGAAAACTAGGAGGGATCGTATTGGAAACATAAGTATAAGATAGCAGCAGGAAGTAGGTGAACTCAAAACAAGTTTTGTTTAACCTACTGAGAAGACACCATGATGGCGTCCCAGAGTTTATATCAGGAGTTCATGCAGAGGATTGGAAGTAGAAGAGGCAAATTCCTCAACCAAATGAAGCAGATAAGCAGAGACCAGGCAGAGTGGCTGCATTGTGTAGAGGCTCCTCATTGCTAGAAATGGCATGTCAGGAAGATAATGAAGAAAAATTACAAAATTTAACTGTTAAATGTTTTGTAGTGTTCTAATACAATTTTTAACTATTACTGTTTAAATAACATAATAGAAAGGGAACAGATAAATTTTTATATGAGACATGTACTATCATGAATAAATTATCATAAATAAAATAAATTTATTCAAAAACATTTTAATGCATTTCGAACTACATTGGCGGACAAAATTAGTGCAGAAATTGTTTATATAATAATTACCCTAGCCTTTTAAAAGTGTACGTTTTTTCTTGTGGTTAAATGCATTTCTACTCCTGATTAGACATTTAAAAGTGTAGTGGAGGGGTCACAAGAAGGAAGAAGAACTTTCAAAAACATAGGCTTAAAATCTGTACCTGGAATGTGCTGAGTATATTACAGCCGGGAGCGAGTAGAATGTCGGAATCAGTGCTGGAGCAATATGAGGTGAGCTAGGTTTGGTAGCACTACAAGAATGAGATACTGAAATGCTAACGCTTGAGAAGTATCTATTAATAAATAGTGGCTCTAAAGAGAACGCAGGGTTTGTGATAAAGAAAAGTATCGCTAGGGTACAACTGCGTTTATGACAGGATCTTCGGAATCAGATCGAAGGATAGATTCTACAATACTGTTGAGGTTCAAAATGGGTTAAATAATAAACCATAAATTATCGATGTTTAGTGTATCGATCGTGAATCACTATTGAGTTGACGTGAATTTATGAGGATTTATATAAGTAAATAAAAATAATTCTAAATCTTATTAAATAATTATCTGTCAATTTTATATTCGAGTTTGTTCAAATAAAAGACAATTTTTATGTGTATGATTGATTTGAATGTAATACAAATGGCATTGCCGCCAACTACCGGCAAGATCCCACCATATTTCAACCCACTCAACGAAGGGGTGTCCAGGGAAGAGGGCCTCCCAAGTTACGCAGTCAGCGTTTGGGCGTCCTGGAGATAGAGAATCTACAAGTTATCAACTATATGAATGGAAGCCGAGTTCTCAAGAGGAATTGGATTATATTGTGATTCAGAGGCTGTTTTATGAAGGAGTTTTGGGACAGAGGTGTGGTGATATACATGTAAGTGTTTATTTGAGTCATCGTACCGTAAAAATTGTGTTAACCATTTTTAAAAAAAATTTTATTCCGAATTAAAATAATTGTCATTGAACCCACAGAGCTAAGGATTTTGTGTTCGATAAAATATCTAAAGTTTAATAAACTGTTGTGTAATAATTTAAATTTTTGTAATAAAGTTAATGTAGAATTAAATTCAATTTTAAATTAACTCTCCACATATAAATTCATAACAATATTTCATTGATTAGTGCACATGCTCCATGTGAAGATGCAGAAGAAATAAACAAGGAAACTTTCTATGCCCAGCTAACCAAGATGTAGGATAAGATACTGCAGTATGATACCAAGGATATACTTTTAATGCCAGATAGGCAAGGATTGGGCAGCATAGAAGGCATGAGACAACAAAGACAATGGCTTCAGAGTTGTTGAGTTATAAAAGTTATAAAAGATATGAAGGTATGGGGACCACTATGTTCCCCCACAAAAACTGTCACAAGGAAACATGGACTAGGGGTTGCCACTAGAAGCGTAAGGACGAACCCCCGCGGTACCATTTACTACATTATTTTTAGAGAGAGCAGAGATATTGTTGACTTGGACAAAAAACATGTTCCAGGTCTAGTACTTTCAGGCATCTGGGAGGAGTAGTGACGGAGAGCAACGATTTAGAAGTTTAAATTAGGGCAGAATGGTAGGAAGAGCCAGACGTTTCTATGCCCTGCAAAAAAGGTCTACGATACAAAAGTCTTTCTGGGAAGGCAAAGCTTTTTAAATATGAAACAATTGTTCAGTCAGTAGTAATGTACCACAGTGAAATGTGGACTCTCACCAAGCAAAACAGATCTCTTCTGGTTTGGGAGAGAAGAGTTCTGAGAAAAGTCTTTGGACCTGTCAAAGAAGAGCACATGTAGAGAGAAGGAATGCTGAATTGATGGAACTTTATGGTGAGTCTGATATCCTCTGTACTATTAAGAGAAGGCTAAGATGGTTAGGGGGCATGGAAAGAATGGAGCCCTACAGGCTGCCTAAAATTATGTTGAATGGTGCACCAGTTGAAAAAAGAAAAAGGGGTAGAGCCTGGTGTCGGTAAATGGAGGATTCGGAGAAAAATTTGAGAAGAACTGGGGCAAGAAATTGGAGGAGGAATGGCGGCAGAAGTCCAGGTACCGCAAGGACTGTAGCGCCCAATAGTGAGGGAGTGAATGTGAAACAGGACGAGGAAACTGACAGAAATAAAATTAAATACCAGGCACCATATATGTGGCCTTCTTCCGACCAGAGCTCAATAAAGGTTGTATTTTAATGAGGCTCAAGCATGTTCTGAAGTGGTATTTTTTTAAATATCTGCACAGAGTTAGTGGTATTAGTATCAAAGGCAAGTCCTTAAATAGTTGAAGGTACTTATAAAACATTTTCTAGTGCCTTTTGGTAACATCCTGTAAACAGGAGGCTGCTAGATGACAATACACGACCAGAAAGAAATCAGTTTGTAATTGAGTATCTCTAGATTAGTATCATATTTCTGGACTGCCACTAAAAAATGTATACCCTACCTGATTGAGGTTGTTTGGTTCTTGTTTTAAATAGTGTATTAATACTAGAATTTAATTCCTACAACTCTTACATAGTTACCGAGAGCTGCTATCGAAAAGTCAGACATGTGAGACATAACCTGAATGAAAACCATAGACAACTGAAGTGGTTCTGACACATGCAAAATGCATGAGGACAAAACCCAAAAAAAATAATGGAAGCTAGGATGACTGGTCAAAGATTCAGAAAAATAAATCATGAGTAAATTACTCATAAACCAGATTGCGAATAGGAAAATAAAATAAAACTTCATAAATTTAAGCTGTTGGTTAAGAACCAAGAGGAATTTAAAAAAATAAGCAAATTAATCCCATAATTCCAATGTGAATAGAACAAGCTACTAAAATAATTTTAATTGGAATAGCAGTGTGTTTGTTTGTTAATTTTGTAATATAAAAGGATAGAATTAAATATCAAACAATATTTTCCACAAATAAATATATTTTAGTAATGCCGATTCATTTTCTAAAAATTGTAATTTAAAAAAAAATTTGTTATTGAATTATTACAATCTGCCACTTGTGGGCAATAAGTAATAGTGCTATGTAGGTATACAATAATTCCAAAAAACAAAACAAAAATAAAATAAATATATGTAATACAAATATATACATGCGGTATAAAAAACAAAATAAATGCGAAAATGTAATAAAAGTAAAGTCTAAAAATAAAATAATTGGTTACATTCATACCATAATTACGCTATTTACAATTTGCCTGGGATCCCCAAACTAAGATTCTTCCCCAGGAATGAGGGCCAAGCTGAAGGCACATCACTGGTATTAAACATCAATGGAAGGTGGGGAAAATTGTAATTATATTGAAATTTTGTTATACATTAAATAAAAAAGTTGATTAGGTATGTACAATAGTTTTGATCACCAGTGGCGTGAGAGAATAAATTAAAATAAATTGTGAAAGCACTTACATAGGATTATTCAATTTTAGAGCAGGTATAGATGATAATGAATAATTATCTAGCACTCGAAGATTATCTTCAAAATGTGGAAAATTACACTGCTGAATTGAAAACTCAATCATTTTTTGAATATTTCCTGGAGTCTGCGGTAGGACATTTAAACTGGGTTCTGTTAAGCTTTTTATTTCGAGAACATGTGTTGGGCTGAACAGAAAGTTGATTTTAGAAATGATCGGAAGGCTAAATCCTGTAAAAAGATGACATATAATATAATATATAATAATACAATATAATTAGAAGCGAAGTTCATCAACATTCGACTATACAGGGTGTTTCAGGGGTAAGTAGCCACAGTGAAAATTTGAACTAGGGACCTCAAAACAAGAAAAAAATATCCTACAGAGGTATGTCCATAAACCCTTTGTTTAGAAGATATTCACACCTAAAGATTTTCATTGTTATAAATTATTTAGGCATAGTAAATAAATAAAACTTATTTTATTTGTTTCAACTACTTTATTTATTAAATGTGAACATTAGTATTCATATGAAATGTTCAATGTGATTTCCTTGCCCATTAAGAGAGGCTCGGGATCTTTCTTCAACTAAACAAAAATATCCAGTGGTGTCAGGCGTGAAGAGCGTGTAGGCCAAACCACAGGTCCTGCATGGCCAATCCATTGATAGTGTTCATTAACATTTAGCCATTGTCGTGGACCTCTTCTGTAATATGCAAGACAACCATTTATTTGACACCTCATTTTTCTTCTCTGTTGTAGTGGAATATCTTCAGAAAAATCATAGTAATCATTATTAAGAGATTCCAAAAATGTTCCAGCCTGTCTTAATGCTTAAGCAAATATCTTTGTACAAACTATAAATGTAAATGTTTACATTTAATGAATAAAGTAGCTGAAACAAATAAAATAAGTTGTATTTATTCTCTATGTCTAAATAATTCATAACAATAAAAATCTTTAGGTGTAAATATCTCTTAAGCATTTGTGGATATACCTTCATAGGAAATTTTTTTTCTTGTTTTGAGGTTTTTAGTTCAAATTTTAAATTTGGCTACTTAGCTCTGAAACACTCTGTATACATGTATGCATTTGTGTATACAATTTATGTGTGTATAATGTAATTTAAACATTTTTAAAAGCACACTACCCAATCACTGACAGCTAAAATGTGTTTTGATTGTATGCAATAACTCCTATGAGGGTGTGTCAGCTGGTTGCAAAATAAGACCAGACCCACAGGCAGTAAGGTATATCATTAGTTTAAATGCCTCACAATCTGCTTGAGGAAATTATTTTTACTCATAAAACTGCACATGAGCAAGCCTAATGATCTCACTTTATTAAACAGACATAGAGGGCTATGTAATTTTTATATTAATAAATAGTTATTGACCAGTTCTGACATTTGCCTCTGAAAACTGGACCCTGACCCACGCACACGAACTCTCACTCCTGAGATTTGAAAGGAGAGTTCTTAGGAGAATATACGGTCCAGTTTTGGTGGATGGAGAGTGGAGGCGCCGGCCCACAACGAACTGAGACTACTTTATAAGGAGCTGGATGTGGTGCAGTTTATAAAGTTAGCAAGACTGAGGTGGCCCGGACATGTGATTAGGATGGGGCAGGATGAAATCCCAGCCAAAGTTCTCAGGGAGCGATTGTATGGTGTGAGAAGAGCAGGCCGACCACGACTTCGGTGGGAGGACTGCGTAGCTTCGGACGCCCGGACCATATTGAATATCCGCAATTGAAGGGTAGCAGCACTGAATAGAGAAAACTGGCGGTCGATGCTGCAGCAGGCCAAGACTCGAATACAAGGGTCGTAGAGCCAAATAATAATAATAAATAGTTATTTAAATTTTTCTAAATTTAAAAACATTTTTGTTATTTAAATGTAATAACAAAGGAATTATTACAACATTCCTCTGGTATGTTTTATTTTCCTTCTTCATTATTCTTACCTCTATTCTTTCTTTCCTCCACATACAATTATTACATTATATATTATTTTTAATTGAGTATATAGCACTCTCATAAAACCTATTTATTCTAATTCTAACTAATATCAAACTCATTTTGATTTTCACTAATAGCATGTGATTCATCATATAATAAAAGTATTGAATAAATGAATAACAGTATCAATTGAGCCAAACTATTTAATAAAAATCTGAGGGAGCCAGGAGCACTCTTTAAGTTAATCCCTTTGGTTGCTCTTACTCTGATCCATTCTATTAATCCATTAAGGATATTGGTACCAGGGTAAATAAACAGGTATACAATTTAATTAGTTTTTATACTTTTCTGAGTCATCATAGCCATTCAATTGCAATATTATGTTGATAACAAAATGCTATGAATGATTCATTACATCCATTTTAGTAATGCTTTTTTTTAATAAGTTATACCAGAGTACCAGATATAGTAACAAAGTAATGCAGGAATTTCTCATAAGAGAAAGTAAACAAGCATTAGAAGGCAGACGCAGGGTCTATGTCAAAAGCAGAAAAAAAAATAATTTTTTCAAAATTATTATCAAAAATATGTTGAATTTCACTTCAAAATACACAAAATAATCAGTAAACTACCTAAATAATGGTTGAATTGTGAAAAATAATAAGCATTACCTTTCAAATTAAAACAATCGCCAGCCAAAGCCCTTAAAGATGGGTCATACTTCATTTTTAGCGGGATGCGATCGCCTGAGGTTATGTCAAACATACAACCCGTTCTGTTTTCCAATTATTATTACTAGGTATTCTAAACCATTTATATTTTTCTAACTTCAAAACATAATCGATAGGTAGATCGTGGGAACTATGGATGAGCAAATCACATGATGCAGTCTCATGCATTAAACTGATCACAAAACTGAGAAGTCATGACAAAAGATTAACAAATCGTGGCGGTTAAAGTTCACGCGTTATTCTTATCAACTTCCTTTGTGATGATCACTAATGGGTAGTTCAAAACATCTACAAAGAACTAGGAATATAATCCCATTTAAAATAGTTTACAAATAATAAACAAAAACAATCAAATATTGATTCTATAGTTCTATAGTAAAAAATATAGAGTATCAGTTCCGAAGGTTGTCGCTTCCAGTTATGTCACGAAGCGAGTTTTTACTTTCTATTCGTTTCATTTTTAATATTCTCGAAAATAAAAGTAATCGCGAGTTTTAGTATGGAAAAAATATTGTAATTATGGGAAATGGTGTATATTTCAGTAATCATTTCATCTAGAAATGGACGTTTCAACATGTAGCATCTTTACTTCGAAATGTTGGTTGAAAAGTTTATTTCTAAATGATATGATTACCGAAATATGCACATTTCTCATAATTACAATATTTTTTCTCATACTAAAAAACTCAAGATAATTTTAATTTTATATAATACTCAAAAGGAAACGAATGACTGCCAGCGGAACCGATACCAAATATAGAATTCTGGATAATGTATCTCAATACCTTCATTGAAGGCAATTGTTTATCAACGGCATTTACTTAAAATACATCCAATAAATTCACAGGATGTCTTAAGATTAGAATCATTAATCTTGAGGCTTAAGAATCTTAATCTAAGTGGCTTAAGAGAGCGCGAATGCATGTAGCTAAGGTTAGGTCGAGCTTTAAATTCAAATTTAAATGTCCAGCTGCGATGACTGCTCTGGTCACTTTACTAAATCCTATAATTTAAAAAAAAATTAAAGAAAACATAAACTTTTAAAAATTGTGGATTTGTAATTTATATCCTCCCGTTAGGGATTCAGTACTCTATTCTATCCTACATTGTCTTTTTTTTTTTCTTGCTACCTTTTAACACATCTACTATCTTTTCTTCTTTTTAACTGTCTCGCTACGACTGAGGTTCTTTATTTTGAAGGATTAATTAAAACTACAATGCCTTGACATTTCAAGACCTTCTATATGCTTTGCAGTTACTGATGTTACTGATTCATACACTTCGAAGTGGAATCTAGAAGATATTTGAATCACTCTCCCCTCACTTATCGTCAACAATTAGTCGAATTTCGGTTTAACAGAGCAGACCTAAGAAGGGTTTAGCTGGAGGGACAGTTGTGCATGAGGGGTCGTTCTATAATGCTGAAGATACGAGGAGGGGGGGTCAATAAGTCCGTGACTTTTTGAATTTCCCGCCTCTTAATGGAAATGGCAACACTGCTCCTGTCAACAGGCAACTGTCAGTTGACTCCTATCTAAATTTGAACAAGATGCGTCATTAAGTTTGTGTTTGGCAGCCGTTGATAGCAGGATACCGCGCACTGTGAGAAGAAAATGGAAAAAAGTGAATTTCGTGTGCACATTAAACATTATTTTTTGCGGGAAAAAAACATTATTCAAACCAAGGGTAAGCTTGATAAATATTATGGGGACTCTGCACCATCCATTTCCATTGTAAAGAAGTGGTTTACTGAATTTCGATGTGGCCGTACAAACACGGAAGATGCCGAACGTTCTGGACGCCCAGTTGTGGTCTCTACACCCGAAACGATTGAAAAAATTCACCGGTTTTAGCCGATCGGAGATTGAAAATGAGAGAGATTTTGGAAGCCATAGGCATCTCACATGGCTCAGTGGTTTCAATTTTGAATGATCACTTGGGTATGAGAAAGCTTTCCGCAAGATGGGCGCCGCGTTTGCTCACAATTGACCACAAACGCAACTGTGTGACAATTTCGTAGGAATGTTTGGCGTTGTTCAACCGCAATATGGACGAGTTTTTGCACCGTTTTGTAACCGTGGATCCACCACAACACACCGGAGACCTAACAGCAGTCAAAACAGTTGGTTTTTCAGGGTGAATCGGCTCCAAAGAACGCAAAGGTGGGTTTGTCACCCAATAAAGTCATGGCTGTTTTTTGGGATGCACGCGGTATAATCCACATTGACTACTTTCATAAGGGGAATACAATCAATGGCGAATATTATACCAACTTATTGGGTCGATTCAATGAGGAATTAAAAAAAAAGGACCGCATTTGGCCAAGAAAAAAGTTCAGATGATAAAAGAGGGATTCACACATCTGAGGATCAGAATCCTTCTCATTTAATCTTGCCTTATCTCCACGGTTCTGCATGCCTCTCTCCTCTTGATACGGAACAAACAAACTCAAGAGAAACCTCTACCCAAGTTAGCCCGGAACCAGCCCACAGGGAACATGTTACCCAGCACACTCCCCCAGCTACACCAGGACCATCAGCATTAGATTCCAGACGGTATCCACAGCGCACCAGGAAACAAAAAAAAATATTCTCGCCAACTTAGTTAATGGTTGTGAGTGGTGTGTGTGTTAAGTTATGTTATGTTATGAGTGTTATGTTATAATGTTAATGTTATGTTTATAAGTGTTTTAGTTAAAAATATGTGCGGAGGATTGTTATGTATGATATTCATGATATTGTAATGGCTGAGACCATATGGGAGGCTTTGGGTAACCTCAACTGTAACCTATATAATAAAAGAGTGAAGTGTGTTTTGCAATTGCCAAATGTGTTTCTTTTATCTGTATTTACTACCCGAGTACAAACATAAAAATTGGCGACGAGGATGATACTGACAGTTTAATTTAAAGTGTTGAAGTGGTGTTACAATAATGACTACTCCACAGGTAAATGATTTGGCTTCCCAACTTGCACAATTAACTAATTTAGTTCAACAACTGGCTACCACTCAAGCCAATCTACTAGCTGCTTATGTGAGTACTAAAAACATTTTACCGAATTTCACGTTCGAACCGTACCATACTGCGAATAATGAATCTGTCCCTTCCTATTTCGACCGTTTCCAAAAACAATTATCACTTTGTGGCGTTGCTGAAGCGCAATGGGCGGATTGTTTACAAGTACATATGGGTTCTGAACTAAACAATACATTACGTGATTTACTTTATCCATCTCTATCAAACGATAAAAATTTCAAAGAAATTGTCAAAGTTCTATCCAAAAATAAGTACAGTGAGGCAATAAAGTTTCGAAGAATAGTCCAGAGCAACCAAATGAAACTGTTGTAGATTACTCAATGCGTTTAAAGGCAGGGGCTAGATACTGCGATTTTAACGATTTCCTGGACTACTCTCTCATTGTCCAGTTCAATCATGGTGTCCTAGATGATGCAGCTCGAGATAGTATTATCATAAAAAAGCCATCTAAATTTTCTGATGCCCTTGAAATTGCTCAAAATTTAGAGGCTACAAAGGCTGCTTCTTCTGAAATAAAGTTTCAGGCAGATGAAAAACTGCATAAGTTTGCACATGCTAGCCGCCCTTATTCTAACTCTAAGTCATCGACACATTTAACCAGTAAACCTCAAAACAGCAGTATGAGTGATCTCCACACCCATAAAAATGACACTCAGACTGAACCATCCAACTGTTGGGGATGTGGTGGTCGTCATTGGCGGAAACACTGCCCTTTTCGTAATGCTATCTGCAAGGAATGTCATAAAAAAGGGCACATTGATGTAGTCTGCCGTAGTTCTAATTCATTAAAACCGATTGCTATTAAAACCGAGGAGCAACAAGCAACGATATTCAGCACCAAATTAATAGGTTTCTTATTCAATACCACAAGTCTCCTCACCAAACAACAGGACAACCGCCATCCCTTCTCATTCTGGGAAGAGTTGTTCGGTCCAGACTGGATCTTGTAAAGCCGGATCTAAAGAGCAGCATGACGGAAAGGCAACTAGTTAACTATTCAACAAAATTACGTACCTTTTCAATCGGAGACCTAGTCATTGAAATTTATCTTCTGGCTCTATTTGGTTATCCTCATCTATACGTTTAAATTGGTTCCAGAAACTAAGCCAATCTTTAGTGTCTCTTCCAAATTTCTCTAGTTCCACTTTTGGAAGTTTTAAATTTCTTCTATAAGTGGAAGTTGAACTAACATTATCTATTTCCCTTTGAGCAAGTTTATATAGTCCACCAATAAAATTTTGTCAATATTTCTCCATCTTAACAGAGACTAAATCAAATTAATCTTTATATACTTCTACCAAGGCATATTCTTGCTCATAATCATTCTCTTCGTTGGTAGCAAAGATACTCTCTCTAATTTTTTCGTCAAAATTATTCAAATCACAAGTCTAACTTCTTCATTAAAACTTGTACCTGCACCTCATCTGGGTTATCTTTATCCAACTCTTCATTTAAATCATTACAGGTCTTGGTGAAACTTGTCCTATCAGGCTTTCTCATACGAGGAAATTCAATATGTGTACTCATTTTATCAAAATTGTATCTCTTCTAAATGTAAAAAAATCTCATAGGGGTCACAACAATGTTGGGATTCTGATATATTAAATTAATTTATAATCCTCCAAATATATTCAAAGTTTATATTTTTCACACATATAAACAATTTTCCACAAAACAGAAATAATAATAATACAGGTTATAACTTTTTTTCCTGTTCACACTCACAACATTAGTAATATAACATATGTTCATATGACTTCTAACAACAATAACCTATACTTATGTTTTGCTTCTTCATTTGATTCAGACCAGTGTGGAAGAATGTGTATATCTTTAGTGTCCTGTTCTTCACAAAGGTCTTTAGTTTTGGAACTACTATTAGATGTATAGCTAGTGTGATGTCTGGATTTAACGTTTTCGCCGTTTTTCAGCGGTAATGGATTTCTTAAAATTTATTTCATGAAATCTAGCGTAGTAATCAATAATAACCTTTAATTATTCCCTATGTTTTAGTGGTCCTATAAATAAATTTTAATTGCTCCAATAAAGCTCTCCTTATACTCATCGAATCTGGATGCGGCTCGGCAAACTTCCGGAAACTTACAGACATCTCCTACATACTTTTACACTATGTTCTATGTTAGGATTCATTTTGTGCCATCTTACTTTAAGTCTCTAAAATCTCTTCATAGACTCAATTGCCTGCTATCCTTTTTGTTATTGTAGCAATGTACCTAGATCTGAGAGAACTAGGCAGTTGAATCCATGTTCCAACAATCCATTCGCTTCACATAACTAACTTAAATTTGACTCAAATCAATTTAATTAAGGTTGCCACATGCCTAAGTGTAACATTTTTTTATACTTTGCATTCCTGCATCATTCATATTTTTTCCCTACAAACTAAGACTGTATTTAGGTGTCTGTATATTCAATTATTCTTCAGATAGTATTTTCTCTGCCCTTAAATTTTGTATTATTTGTAGAATTTTAGAATTAAATTTTAAGTAACCGCCTTTCAGTAAGCGGAAAATGGTATTACACATCGACCCAAATATATCTTTTTGGTACCTGATCGGTCTATGGTTTAGACAGCTTACCATGTAGATGGTGGTGAAACTTTTACACAGCTCAAACTAAGATAGATCTTTGCCATTTTGATCAAGCACTTGAAGCATATGAAATTGTTCGTAGCCCATCAGCATTTCCTTTCACCAAAGCTGTTTCCAGACCAACTGGACTTGCAGCATCCGCTGATAGGTTTTATCATCATATTGGTCAGACATTTTTATTAACTCATTCCCATCCAAGCTCGTAAATTTCCCATAAAATTCGATTGATTATTTACGACCAACATAAATTTTAATTTCTATAATATCTGATATCGATTATTGAGATATTCAAGGATATTTATTTTTATTTTTACTGGTAACTAATATCATGCTTAAGGAGCATTCGAATCTATTTTCAAAGTTTTTATTGGTTAAACACAACATCTATATTATAATAATGGACTACATTATTCCTAGGATACAAATATGAAGTTTAGTCAATAATAATAACAATATGTGTGTGTTTAAATCTATTGTTTTATTTCCATGGAAATAATGATTGATTTGGACGCAATTCTATCAGAAAACTGTGCAGTTGGTTTCTACTCTTCTGTGTGCTTAGTTGTGTTATTTATCGTGCTATTAACTCTGTTATTTTATAGCGCTATATCTATCAATATGGAAAATATGGATCATGAAAGTTATCATGTCCTATTACTTGAAGTTAACGAAGAAGTGTATCAGTATAACCAATTCTTTGGGAACCCAAACCATCTCGTGCGGCATGAAAGATCAGATGGTCGGTTTAAATTAATCACTTATTTTAATTTATTATTGAAATGATATTAATTACATTATTATTGTCAAAAGTCATCATCGTCATAATTTTTCGCTCTTCAGAAGCTGTGCGGTGTGAGGTTACAGCTTAAGCTGCGTATACGATTGAGCATTCGCCAATAGAATATCAACATTATAGTTTAGGAGAATGTGTTTCCAATTTTTTCATGAAAAATATTTTATTATATGTTACATGTTTATTTTTGCTAATTATTTGAAGTTTAAAAAAAGTATTTTCTATTCATTTGTTGATTTTAATAAAACATATTTACTTTTTTTTATTTGTGCTATCGATTACTTTATTTTATTTCTAACCTCTATATGAAGCACGGTGAGTAAAGATTGGGAGTGAAATTACCAAATTTTTGTTTAGCATTAAACTTAATTATCTTTCTACCATGATAGTTTTCGGGTTTATGTTAGCTGAATGATCGTTTACATTGTTTCTTTTAATTCGTATGATGTTACTTTAAGGCAGTTATATACAATAAATAATTCCTGATAATGCTAAATGACCACCCAATATGCTAAATTGCGGTTGTTCTGTTCGGTTTGTCAAACCACTTTAGACTTTGAATTATAGTTAATTTTTTTTAATGAGTGTTATGTAATAAATATACGAAATATTTTTGTTGAGGTTTAAGTTTAAATAATTAAAAGGAAAAAAATGTTCTAGGTTCAGGGTATGACTATGTATTAGTACCAGAGTTTACACCATTAAGAAGCCCATTCCGCCGCTTAAAAGTTGTTGGAAGTTTACAACATAATCCTGAACTAAACGTAGTAATCAAGCGTGTTGTATACTCAGTCAAGGTGAGTTCGTATGAAATTGTATACTATCACGTTTATAAATTAAAATTGATATTTCCTTTAATAATTAATTAAAATAATGTCATTAATTTTTAAAAATGCTAATTAAAAAATTAAAGTATAAATATTTAATAACTGCGTATTTATTTTACAAAATGTTACAATAAGTAATTTAAATATATCTTATTGTTCACATAACCATTTAAAATAGAATATAGCAAACTTTAATTGAAGGATACTAGACATTTTACACCTGATTAACCAATTTCCAATGTTTAATGTGACAACTTTATTGCGTGTAAAACATCACATAAAAGTAACGTTCAATGTTGAAAAAACAATAATTTGGCCGTTTAAATTTTTTTAATTTTTATTCTAACGTATTTAGCATGTAACCAAATTAGTAGTATATCAACGGCGTTCAATTTTTGTCTTCTTTCATATCTCCAATGATTCTTAGTGATGATTTTATTTATTGAAATTATAAGATTGTTTATTTAAAAGTTGTGAGAACTATCGTCACACCCAATTAAAAAAATTAAATCACAAGCAAAAAAATTCCTATTACTAATATTTTTTTCAGTACCAAATGATATATGTATACTATATTACTTAATTTTCAAAAAATATATATTATGAACAAACAGAGCATATCATTATTTACAATATTATCACTTATTCAAATTGTATTATGAGCTTCCTAATAATTATTACAAATTATTATAACAATTTTAAGTCCTTTAAACATTTATGTTTTAATTTAAATTTAAATTACATTTAATCAGCAATATATCTATATACGTATTTATCTCAATAACAATAAGAAAACAATTGTCAGAAGTAACCCCAATTTATACTTATTACTTAATAATAATAATAATTATTATTACTAATACTTAGTAATTTTCACATTATTGGTTTCTCTTCACTGTGCATTGGACGACTGAAGTTCAATTTTACATTTATTCTAAGGGATGAGTAGCAGATAGAATAACTATAACACAATTTGTCATAGGAAATTTTCATTTCCCGATAGTAAAAAATACCACGGACGGTGGGAGATGGTGAAGTGACACTCCAGGCACTTGTTATGTGGTTTTACCACTCTCTGCAGCCCTTGTAAATTAGAAGGATAGGTCTGATCGAGCTGAGTAAACAGAGGGAGTGAGCGGCTAATTTAAGAGTTCATTCGTGGAGAACAAGATGAACATGTTTCGGAGCCTCGAAAACACAGGATTTTTACATTGAACAGCTCAAACTGCAATTGGAGTAGCGAAGCATGGTTGGGCCTGGTGTGCCCTGGAAGTCATCCAGCAGAATATTAGTTTTTGTTCTTTAAAGACCAATTTATTATATTCTATGTTGTGACCAGGTTGCGGGGTTTTCGGTCCAAGGTCCAAATTGATTTAAATAAACTATTGTCCAAAGAAAAATGTTGTATTCTTATATTATACATCAACGGTAACATAATGCCAACTCCAAAAACATAATTATAATATATATTGTAACATCAACGTAACACCACCAACGAAAAATCATAGATACATAATTAATAAAAACAAAGATTATATACACTTTTATTTACAAATATTAATAGGATGCTTACCGCTGAGCCGCAAAGATACGATAAGGTAAAAACAATTAAATTTGGCAATTACTTGGCCATATAACCCACTTATACACATCCATATGGAATGACGGTCCTCAGTTAAGTGAGGTCAGATAGATAGAGACACCTGACGGACGAATTTAGCAAACAAAAGAATACTCGTTACACACTCCCCTCCAGCGATTAAGTCCGTCGGGTTGGATAAAATAATTTAAGTTTTGAGGGATGCCATAAGCCTATTATCTTTCCATCTTCATCTCTCAGTTTACAGGATCCACCACCCGTAACGGAAACAACCGTAAAAGGGCCTTCATATTTGGGGTTCAGTTTAGCAGCGAGTTTATCAGCTGCCGACGATAGCTGAAACCTCATCTTTAAGACTTGGTCCCCTGGTTGGAAACGATCTTTTCGGCGTCTCAAGTTATAACGACTGCTCTGATTTAGACTTGCCTTCAGAGAGTTTTCCTCGGCTATATGATGAACTTCAGGCAGTCTGCCCACTTTAGCGGCCCAAGCAACATGTTCGTCTGTGCCAGCCACTAGGATATCATCGTCATTAGCTTGATGTAGAGGCCTCAGTTCTCTACCAAAATTTAAGAAGGTAGGACTGAACTTGGTCGAATCTTGAACGGCGGAATTTAAGGCAAACTGGATCTCTCCTAGTTTTTCGTCCCAGCGTTGGTGTTTCTTCCCTAGGTACGCTACGATAAGTTGCGATATTCCGATTCGCTCGTTCTGTCGGATTTGCCTGTGAATGGTAAAGAGGAGTAGTTTCTCTCTTGATTCCAAACTCCTTAGCCACTTCAGTTACAAGATTACTGACGAAGTTCTTCGCATTGTCGGAAATTACTTTATGCGGTGCGCCATATCTGTATATTATGCGGGATTTCAGTTTATTTACAATAACCGAAGAGGTAGCTTTTCTGATGGGACATAATTCCACCCATCTACTAAATAAATCTACAAACACTAGTAGATATACATTGCCTCTAGAACTCCTAGGATAAGGACCCATAATGTCAACTGACACCATTTCCCACGGCTGCTTGTTATAGCGAGGGAACATTAACCCACGAGGTGGCGTGTTATTGGGTTTGACCTTCTGGCATAACTCACACTGCCTCACATACTGGCTTATATCTCGGTATAATCCAGGCCAATAATATAGTCTACTAACCCTAGAAACAGTTTTATCTATCCCCAGGTGGCCTGACTGCGGTAGATCATGATTTTCATATATTACTGCTCCCCTTAAATGTCTAGGAACGACAACTTTCCATTCCTCACTGGGGTCTTCTAGCTCTCCCTTCAAAGGATTCTTTCGATGGTATAATAGCTGTCCATCTTTTATCGACCATCCAGGGTGGAGTTCTGGGAACTTCTGGACTCGATAAAATTTCTGATTATACCAATCGTCGGTCGCTATGAAAGTTCCTGAAGTCGAAACTGAATCGGTAGAAGAATTAGGATCGGAACTGGTAGACAATACTGTGATTGCAGCAATTCGTGATAGGGCATCGGCCACTGTGTTGAGTTTCCCCTTTCGATATTCCACCTTGTAGTTGTAAGGCTGCAAGCGAAGAGCCCATCTAGCCAAACGACCTGAAGGGTTTTTCAAGTTCAGTAACCACTTCAGACTGGCGTGGTCAGTTATTACAGTGAATGGATAACCTTCCAAGTAATGCCTATTCTTCTCGATACCAAACAGAACTGAGAGGCATTCCTTTTCGGTTACGGTATAATTCCTTTCAGCTGAACTTAAGGTACGAGAACAAAAAGCGATGACTCTTTCTTCGCCGCCTTGTATTTGAGTCAAGACCGCTCCAAGACCTGTATCACTGGCGTCAGTCTGTAATTGAAAAGGCTGTTTAAAGTCTGGCCTAGCTAATATTGGTGCTTCAGTCAGTGCTGACTTGAGAGCATTGAAAGAGGCGTCCTGCTCTTCTGACCAGATCCATTTAGCGTTACGCTTAAGCAAAGCTGTTAGCGGAGAGACAACTGTGGAGAAGTCTTTAATAAAACTGCGATACCATCCTGCCATTCCAAGGAATCTTCTGAGCTGCCCAGCGTTGGTGGGAGGAGGAATCGAAGTAACGGAACCAACCTTATCTGGATCTACACTCAAGCCATCGCTATTAACCAGATAGCCCAAGTACCTAACTTCATTACAACCAAATTCACATTTTTCCGGGTTGATACGCAGACCTGAGGCTTTAAGTCGACTGAACACTTCCATTAGCATATCCAAATGCAGTTTGAAAGTTGGTGTGCAAACCAAAATATCATCCAGAAAAACGACTACGTAAGGGTAAAGTTCGGGTCCAAATATTGCATCGGCTAACCTCTGAAAGGTAGCAGGTGAATTCGTCAGCCCAAAGGGCATAACTTTAAACCTGAATAGTCCTCTGCCAGGAACTGTAAACGCAGTAATGTCTTTACTAGTTTCGTCGCCAAGGGGCACTTGCAAAAATGCTTTCTTGAGGTCAAACTTGGAGAGATATTTAGCCTGTCGAAGTCCGTCTAAGAGAGATGTCATATTAGGCATAGGATAGCAATCTTTACAAGTGACTTCATTAACCTTACGAAAGTCTATACAAAAACGATAACCTGATCCCTTACGAACCATGACCACCGGGGAAGACCATGGAGATTGGCAAGGTTCCACTAAGTCTTCATCCAACATTCGGTCTAACTCCTGGTGCATTGCCTCAAGTACTTTGGGTGAGTAATGGTAGGAGCGCTGCTTGATAGGTTGGGCATCCTGAACATCTACCTTATGGCTAATGCGCGTCGTTAATCCTGGAGAATCTTGGAGAATTCGCAAACCTTCACTGACTATTCTATCCAGATCCACCCTTTCTGAGGGATCAAGTGAACTAATGCCGCATATTTTTGATGTTTCCTCTTCTACTAATTGAACATCTTGACGAAACGAGAACTTATGGTCGGGGTCATCTTGAAACCACCATGTCGCTTCACGATGATTAGTACTCATATTTGTGTTAACGATAAAATCTAACCCTAAAAGAAACATAAATGGAAGCTTGGTTAAAACGTAAAGCTTCGTGTCATATGACCGGTACCCAACGGTAATTGAAATGGAGAATCTTTCATCAACGATACAAGAGCTTCCATTAGCACTTCCGATTCCCTTGCACATTTCCCGGAGTACATTTAGGACATGCGTGAATGGAAACTCCTGGGTTACCACAACGGTAGCAAAACAGCTTTCGTGGTAGCGGACACCTGGAATAAACATGCGGTCCACCACAATTCCAGCAAATTAATTTCTTAGCTGGTAGAGCCGGTTTTGAGCCTTTTAGACACGTTTTCTCGTAGAGAATCGATTCGGTACTATTTCTTGATTGTACATCAGTCGGAGAGAATACCTGATTCTTAGAGCCAACTGCCTGAATTTCTGAATGCCTGAAATTGAGGATCGTGATTCGTTGTGTTAGCAGCAACATCGGTTTGTTTTTCCAATGGCAAAACAGTAAAAATTCCCGGAGATATTTGTTCTTTTCCGGAATTGGATTTGTTATATCGTCTAGTGCAATTCGCAGAGCGGGATTTTTCTATAATAGGTTTTTCTGATCGGCCTTCTTGAGCCATCATCTCATATACTCGAGTTCGTTCGGTGACGAAATTAATCAAATCCTTATAAGAGGGAATATCTGCTGATTTTATTCGTTCTTCGAAAACATGTGTTAAACAAAACTAAGTCGTTCTACGACCTTAAGTAAAAATTCCTGATTTTTGTTGTTGATACAAAATTATAAATTAAAAATAATTATCTTTACATTTCCAAAATTGCGTCTAAGACAAACATTTAGCTTCAATCAACAGAAATTTAGTACCTTCAATTAATACGATAATTATATTTAAACATTAGAAAAAAAATATTAAAGTATTGTTTGGAAAAATTATTCTGTTAGTATTATCATAAAACTATTAACAGTTAACTTCACTATTTCAAAAAAATGTTGATATAATAATTAAATCTTCAACTAATAACTTATCTGTAGATTTTTCTTTTGTAGTCCCTGTATTCGAGCGCCATAATATTTGTGACCAGGTTGCGGGGTTTTCGGTCCAAGGTCCAAATTGATTTAAATAAACTATTGTCCAAAGAAAAATGTTGTATTCTTATATTATACATCAACGGTAACATAATGACAACTCCAAAAACATAACCATAATATATATTGTAACATCAACGTAACACCACCAACGAAAAATCATAGATACATAATTAATAAAAACAAAGATTATATACACTTTTATTTACAAATATTAATAGGATGCTTACCGCTAAGCCGCAAAGATACGATAAGGTAAAAACAATTAAATTTGGCAATTACTTGGCCATATAACCCACTTATACACATCCGTATGGAATGACGGTCCTCAGTTAAGTGAGGTCAGATAGATAGAGACACCTGACGGACGAATTTAGCAAACAAAAGAATACTCGTTACACAGTAGTAGAGAATATTGTACTAACTATAAACATAATGGTCTTCTGGCCGTTGCTCTCGCCTTCTCAGAAGTATTCCAAAACTGGCGGGGGGGGGGGGGTAAGGTCACGGGAGCACCAATATCTATCTTAACACTAACAGATGTAAACATCATGAATGCATATATAGAGGTAAACATACATATATACATATTAATGCGTTTTTGTTATATATTTCAGAGACCACCATTCGGTAAAAGAGAACTAATCGTCAGGAGCTTCGTAAGTTTATTGGAGGCTACAATTAAACAACGATTACCTATTGCCTTCCACGATTTAATGGATCCTAAAATATGGAATGTCGGGCACGAGGAAGAGCCTTACCATTTCGTCATGTATTCTGACCTCAGAATGTATCTAATAAACGATGCTACCGGTCACGCAGTGCTTTATGCCACGTTTGGCCATTTGGTGGATGACCCTTATCATCCATGCCAGGAGTACGTAGCGTCTACACTATTTTTCTTATTTGCAAAAATCATTCCTTAGTTATAATTTTTAAGTAGTTGTAAATAATATAATAATAGCTTTACAATATTATGAAAATAAGACCGTGTTATATTTAATATGACGAAAATATAAATATTTTTTTGTGATATGATAATTTTATTAACATATCTTTAATAGGGACGACGTTGCCCATTTTCAGGAACATAATCTTGGCCCAGAGCATGTTCCATGTCATGAATTCAAATTCCCCACCCCTGAACCCTCTAACATCTTCCGCTTTACAACTTGATTTTCGCCTGTTGTTGCAATAATTCAATATTATTATTGAAAACTTAGCTTGCTCCATATGAACTGGTGGATGGGTTTGTGCTGGGAGAATGTATTCTGAATCTGCAAATATAGAACTTCGCATATATGAATTGCGTCATCACAGTCATCGTCATTAGGCTCTATGAGATATTTATGAGGAAGGCCAAACGCTTGTAATAGGGGGGCTGTATGTCCTTTTTTCGACACTTGTGGCCCAGCCTAGTCTCCTGAGATTCGGGCTCCTCACTCGAGGGCAAATATTGCACCGATTAGTTTCGTTCATCTTTCAGTGACTTTAACTTCACCCGTTTCAGCAATTCTGCCATAAATATTGAGATCCACACGGATGATCTCCGATATTTTCTCACTATGCGAGATGACACACCTCCCTTAGTCCACTTTTCTCTGTCTACATCAATCCAAATATTTTCGTCCTCACCCGACCACTCCTTACCTCTCCTTACCTTTCAATGTTGTCTCTATCAGTACGAGCAGATCCAACTGTCAACCACCAATCTCAGGGGTTTTCTTAGGGGTCTCCTTTCCCTAGATCACTTGCCTACCATAGCTGATGTGCCTTATTCGTCCGGGTATATATTGGAAGTTGTCCGTCTCCTAGGAATCTCCACAATGATGGGGGAACGGTCGTGCATATTTACCACATATATAGTCGTACACCAACTCACCTCGTCACAGTACTCGTGGTTGAGCTCTTTGGGTATTTCAGAGAATGGCCTGCCGCTTATGGTACGGAGGTACAAGTCTACTATCATACACCTGTGGACCTGCCTGGTTCCCTGAGCTCGGGGTCCCTCACACAAGGAGGGCACCTACTACAGTTATTATAGTACAATTAGTTATTATTACAGTTAAAAAATAATATTATGAAAAAATCTTTTAATGTTTCTCCAATAAAATTGCAAATATTCGATATTTAAAGTTTTCGATCTGAATCTAAATACATTATTATTATACAATTAGTATGGAGTTATATGATTTTCTGATTTTTATTGTTAATCCTTCTAGGCTAGACCCAGATTATGTCGTTTGGGAAAATGAAGACCACTCAGAAAGGCATGTTGCTACCGGCTTATGTAATCATTATTTGGCTCTGGGAACGCATAATACTGATTCTCCTCAAATGCCTGGACCTTTCAAAACACGGATATTAAAGGTGATTATAATGTTCTTATTCTCCTTTAGGCAAGAAAATATTTGAAAAACAAATATTTGCCAAATTACAAATGTGTGTAACAAGACATAAATGATTGATAATGAGGATATCTTTGATCTTTGTATATTGAGATTTTTCTACATAAATAGGGCAATGTAATAAAAAAAATTACGGCAAAAACATGAGATGTTATTGTATTTTAGTGAGTTATATTCTTAATTAACGGTACGACTAATAACGGAACCTCTAATTGGGACGACAAAACCTGGTTGTTTGAGCAACCTCGAAATAGTTATTGGACCTTTCGATGAGAGCTCCGAAATGGATAAGGAAAATAAATTTCTGATTCAATTATACCAGATCGCATGTCATTTTGATTGTAACCTTTTATTAAACTAAAAACATCAATCAATTTTCATAAATTAAATAACTAATATTTTTGAGAATGAAAAAAACAATTAATTAAATTAAAAGAACAATTTAAACGCCTTATAATGAGAAAATGAAGTTATTCAACTGTAACTTCAATTGTAACTAAATTACAAACAACTAATTAATAACAAAAGAAAACAATTATTATTTAATCCTACGATAGTAAATTTTATTCTATTAAATTACAAATAAATAAAATGTTCAAATGAAATCTATTACAAAATAATGAATGTTTATGCGGTTTTCTAATTGAAATTATATAATAATGAAACTCTTATCTGTCTGTCGAAGTAGTTTCCTGTAGATGGTAGATTCTCGGCAGGGCGAGCTGGATGTTGAGACGACAGAGGATTTTCGTCGGCAGGGCAAGCGAAGATGGGGAAACAGTAGAGGTTGAGATGATCGACTGGGTCAATTCGAATTGGTCGAATCGATGACTTAGTTTAAACTAATTACACCTGCAGGTGGGCAGCAAATTAGCATCAAAATTCAATTGTGGGCTCATATAGAGCATACGATATGCACGTCAAGAGGGTCGTGCCAACACTGTTCTTCAAATTCACCAAAAACAACTTTGAGCTATAGCTCGCGATGTGCACGTCAAGAGGCTCGTGGCAACACTGACTTTTTAAACTAATTAGACCTGCAGATGGGCAGCAAATTAGCATCAAAATTCAATTGTGGGCTCATATAGAGCATACGATATGCACGTCAAGAGGGTCGTGCCAACACTGTTCTTCAAATTCACCAAAAACAACTTTGAGCTATAGCTCGCGATGTGCACGTCAAGAGGCTCGTGGCAACACTGACTGGCTCGGTCTAGCCGGAGCGAACATAAGCCGATCGACTCTCTTTTGTTTTTCTCTCTTCACTTTTATAACATATGTTTTCACACTTACTACAAATATTACACTTATATCTAAACCAAATAAAATTACCTTTTAAATTAAATTATTCTAAACAATTATGAAATTAAACGTTTTAATTATTATTAAATAAAATGTGAAAAATAAGTAAAAATTCTCTTTCTTTTGTGAAATAATTATTTAAATTTTATGATTAAAACTAATAATATTTTATAAGGTTACTATTTCATCTGGCCTTAACACTGGTGTTGAGAGTAATCTCGCTGTACAATCGTTGGTTTTGAGTCCCTACCGAATTGAACTCAATCCGATTATGAATTGTAGACGTACTGGTTTTCACCAATATTGTATTTTTGATTATTTTTCTTGTTTGATATTTATCTTAAAAAATAAGCACATTCTTAGTATGTAATGACAATGCATTGAAATAGATTAAATTATAGTATTTTACAATAGATTGCTGTATGATTCGTTTTCAGTTATAATTATGTAAAGTTAGAATCGAATGCGGCTAAGCTATCTCTACTGAACACACCCAAAACATTAAAACTTTCTTCTTAAGGTTTTTTCTATAGGTGATATGCCTTAAAAAGTTGAACATTTGTCTATTTAGATAACAGATGGGTATTCTGTAAATAAAAAAATGCTTGGCCATTTAATTATATTTAGTACTTTCAGTTATATTGATATGGTGATAAATCGGAATGCGCCAAATCATATTTTAAAAACATAAGTTTCAATGTCATGACTAAGTAGTATTTTGTAATACATGAAACTTCTCTTAAAATAATAACAGTGGAGAATGACAATTTGATCGTTTACTCAGAATATCCGCTTATAATAAAACAAAAACCTGACTGAAATCTTAGAAACAAACAAATAAAAAGAGAGACAAACTTACAAAAGGACGTAAATATTAATTTTTAACTACGTAAAATTTGTATTGATAAATTTTTAGATACCGTATATATAAATATAATAAATACCATTGATATTGCTCTACCCATGTTTTTGTTCGATGATAATAATTATGTTTTTAAATTCTGGTTTTTAATTCTCAGAGACATAGATATATTTACATCTATCAATATTCGGTAAAAAAGAGCATTTCATCACACTTTATTTGTGATGAAATAAACTGAAATGACCGAAATCGGCTATAAAAGAAATAAAAAATATATTATATTATTAAGGAGGAATACATTCGGTTTACATCAATACATGGATAAATTGCAAAAAAAAAAAAAAGCGAATAATATTATTCCACAGATAAAGTTAGAGTAACATTCTGTTATTCTACTAGTTAAATAACGGTTAAGCTTTTAGCCATTCTTCCTGTTTTCAGCGTGCACTAATGGGTTATGGCGCCAGAGCATCTGGCTCTGATACTGGTACACTTCGGGCGGGCGCTGCAGCTGTGAACGAAGCACAAGAATTATTTTCGTACGATGGGTTATTTATCGATTCTTGCAGCAAGATTGTAGTGAATTCGCTTTATCTACTGCCGGAAATCTTTTACCATGAGGACACGTAAGTAAACTCATATTTATGATTAAATATAATTATCGTTTTATTATTATTATCTCGTTGGTGTTTGTGTAGTTTTGGAAGAAGTTTACAATTTCAATTCCTGATTTTTCTCATTACAACAGTGAGTTAGCGAGCTTACATTACTTATTAGTAGGGCCCGGATTTATATGCAACAAAAAACATCAAAATATCCCATATGATATGCCATAAAAAGTACCAAAATATGCAGTAATAAATACCAATATATGCAGTAAATAGTATGATAACATGCAACATAAAATGCTAACGAAGTGTGAAAAATAGGTAATAATGATAAAATATTGGTCCATAAATACACAAAATATTTTTATTTACATTAAATGACAATATTTACAATTTAAATTTTTCATATTTCCAGTTTTTAAAATGTATAATAACTAATTATTTTAAACAGAGGAGAAATTTTTCAATTTTTCTCCGTTCTATCATCAGAAGCACCAACACCTTTAGAATTTCGACCACAGGTATTGTAATTGACTATCATGTGCATCTCGAAATTACTTTCAGAAAAACCTAATCTTTTATCGGTCAACAAATATTTGCATACGGAAAATGACCTCTGTACATCTACCGATGTTAATAGAGAATTCTTCAACTTTGACAAAACTATTGGGTCGTTTATGTAATCAATAATTAGTGATTTGTCACCGTCTAATATTTCGTTAATGTTAACTACAATTTCTAAGCCAGAGTTTTTTTGTTAATACGTCTTTCAATTTATTTTGCAAGGTAAAGCCAACTTCACCTGGTATGGCATTAAGTTTTGTTTTGAGTATTTGAACTAATTTAAAACCATCATCAAGAGACATGCTTTGTTCTTCAAATCTTTTTATTAAATCAACCAAAAACCTTAAATTAGCTATGAAAGCCAATTCGTTCAGAGTTGTAGGCTTATTGAGAATTAGATTAAGTCTTTGCACGCCGGTACTTTTTAAACTGAACGAAATTTTCAGGATAAAATACTGCCGATTCGAGCCATGTGCCCCACCTCCATATAACAGGGACTGGGGGTAAAGGCATTCCGGTAATTTTTTCTTTATATTTGTTAATTCTTGAAGGGGCTTTAAAAACATTTTCTTACCATTGTTTACGGGTTTATTAACGTTTTGGTAAATTTCTCGTATTTTTTTTTCTGCCATGCATGTCACGTGAACCATATTTGGGAAAAATACTTTTAGAAATTTGCCAGCCTTAACCATATATGTAGCAGCGTCTGTAACTAATGAAATCACCCTATATGAAATCTGACTATCATTTGAGACGATTTTTAAACCTGACTTACAAAACGGCTAATTGTTTCATGGTAAGTTTTATCTAATTGTTTGCAGGAAATTAAAAAGGGTTTCTCGCTGACATCACCCAAAATCCCTACTAACATATTGGGCACATAAAGTCCCCTAGGATCTGTGGTCTCATCAACAATTATGTAAATGTAATTTTCCCCTATTTTGGCTTTAACTTCTGCAATTGTTTGTAAATAACATTGTTTAACATATTTTTTTCTGATACTACTTTCACTAGCTATCACCTTGTTCGTATATTTAGATAAAAAGTCACGAAATGGTGGTTTGGTGAGGTTCCATAAAGGAATCCCCGATGCAACTAATACGTGGCAGAGCTCTTGATTGAAGGTTTCTTCCTCACTGGGTTCAGGAAAATGTCCAAACAAGGCCAGATGTTTAGTTTTTCTCTGACACGTCGACAAATGTGACTCTATAGGAAATAGGGTTAATTTATACACAGACCTATTTTCATTTGCAATATTAAGTTTATGCGAAATTAGTTTTTTTATTAATGCCAGTAGTGAATTTACCTGTTTTTACATGTTGATTGAGCTGGAATTTTTTCTCACAAGGAATCCTTTTGTCACAAGCACAACACACAACTACTGTACCGTCAGTAGTAAAAATCTTTTTATTAGTCCCATTAAAAAGTGACACCCAATCAATAAGTTTTGAAGAAAAAGAAGACTTAGTTTTCGGCATGACTGTATCCGTGAACTACCAAATCAACTGCGACTGTCGCTTCCCCCACTCTAGGGTAAAGTTCCGAGAAAAACTTCTTAGTACCTTCCATCCCAAATAAAAACGGATTCAGGACTTAATTTGAACCTTCAATATTAGGCAAGATGAGATTATTTTTTTACTTTTTCGTAAAGCAAAACAATATTACTGCTTGATTCATAGTTAAACCTATAACATATAATGTGATAAATATTAATTAACATAACAATTATCATGATTAAAAATATGCACGATATATACATTTTAGGCCTAAATATACACAATAGCCAAATTATGACCAAATATGCAACAAAAAAGTGATCATAAATGAGTTAAAACCAGTTGTTTCTTAAAGACATCAACTCATGTTATTAATATACTGAATCAGAAAAAATATGCAATTGCATATAAATCCGGGCCCTACTTATTAGTGTACGTTTTTTATGGAATTGGTATTTGAACAATAATCAGAAAAATAAAACGTCCTGAAGTTCATTAAAAAGCAAACTCAGGGAGTTCTTGTTTATTCTTACCTAAAGATAAATCAATAATTTGTGGTTCACATGCCTAAAATACCATAATTTAGTAAAGAATGGATATGGCTTTAAATGGTTTAATACGAGTAATTGAAAATATGTTAAGGATATATTTTTTAATTTCTTTCATTTTAATTACTAA
The DNA here is from genome assembly GCA_964056705.1 of Troilus luridus. Taxonomy (NCBI): domain Eukaryota; kingdom Metazoa; phylum Arthropoda; class Insecta; order Hemiptera; family Pentatomidae; genus Troilus; species Troilus luridus. The sequence continues at coordinate 41,066 of CAXKTH010000241.1, forward strand.
TGTTACAAAACTTTTCGAAATTGCTATAATGAATTTTTGTACTGAAAAAATATGAAATTTTGTTGTTTGGTTTTTTGGTGCATCAGTTTTGGTAAAATGTTGTTAGTTATGATTGTTTTTAGTCTTGAGAACGGACCGGTGATTCCTAAACAGTTACGTCCACACGTTCTCCACCTTCCCCCTACATCACTGACTATATATACATCACAACCGACTCCTGGATCCAACAGATTCCCTGATAGCTTCAATTGTATCCTTGCCATAATTCTATCTCCATGTTTCAAAAACTGATTTAATTCTCCGATCTCCTCGGTGAATTCTCCTAAATCTGAAACGGCTCTGCTTGGGTCTTGATAGTTTACAGCTCTCATCCTCATCCATGCGAGAGTGTTCGCTTGGGCCTCTGGGCTGTGTAGGAATATCCAGCGGGACCTGTAGTGTTGCTGATATTAATATTCCTTCAGTCGCCATTTTGCTATACACTATTCAAAAATATTGTGGTAGTAAGCTGTGACCGCTTTCCGCATCGCCACATCCGGTGTTAATCCTTGTTCCACGTGGTAAACCCTGAGAAGGTCACTGAGGGTGCTACGTAAGTGCTCTATTACTCCCCTACCCTTTGGGTGCCCCTGCGTGTTAAAATGCCAAGATACTTCCAGTCTCTTCATCTCCTCGTTCACACCCGCGTTTTCGAATTCCCTTCCCTTGTCGGATGTGATGTGATCCGGCGCCTCGTAAAACATGAACCATGTACGAAGAGCTGACAGAATTAACTCCACTACTTTTGATCGTATTAAGTGGGCTATCGCTATCTTGCTAAATACATCGATAACTGTCATCCATTAACCTTTGAAATGTCATGGAAGCGTTTTTTAACCCGAAGGGCATTCGCGTAAACTCATAATGTCCCCGCTCGAACGTGACCGCTGTCTTAGCTTGATCTCTCGGGTTAATCTTGATTTGGTGGTACGCCGCTTTCAGATCTAATGTACTGAACACTGTGTCCCCATTTAGCTTATCAACAACATCGTCAAATCTCGGAATCGGGTATGCTTCGTCCACTGTATTTTCGTTTAACTTGCGATAGTCCACCACTACCCTATACTACTCTACACTTTCTCCTGGCACGTTCTTCTTCTTAACCGCCATAAGGGGTTATTGAACGAGGATGTACTATTGGCTATGCCCTGTCGTCGTAAATTCTCCAATCCCCCTCAAATGTGATGCCTTAATGCATTAGGATATCGCTGTTCCTAGACGTAAGATATCCTCTCTTGTTTCAAAGGTATTTCATGGACTGTCCTCCCTGCCGCACCCAGCAAGCCCCCTTCCATATAAAAGATATCCTTGAATTCCTCCCTTATCACCTCCATCCAAGTTTTCACTCTACTCACCGCTCCAAACCGCGCCTCATTTAACGCCTGTTGACACCTATACCACTTATTTCCCATTAACACATGCTATTTATCCTTCTTAAGACATATTTTCGTGCTCACCCGACCCAACAGATCCCATCCCACGGTAGCTTGGTATTCTCTCGGCATATGCTCCACGACATGAACTTGCAAATTACCCTTTTTGTCCGTCCACTTAGTTAATCCGATTGATACCTCGCCTAACAAGCTACACGACGCCCCCCCCCCCCCGGGCGATTAAACTACAACTACATACATCAATCTGGAGTACACTCTCCTTACCACACAGTTTCTCTAATGCAGCTCTCGATAGCAGGGTTCTCGAGCATCCTGTGTCCACTAAACACTTCACTCAGCACTCCATTCTTGTTATAGGCAACCAATTGATAAGGTTCTTCCTCACACTATCACATATTAGAGCTCGGTCGCCTCTGCATTCACCAATCTCCTTCAATTCAAAACCCCAGTCCTCTCCCGTAACACCCGTTCTCGGCTCTCTGATCTGTATACAGATCCACCGAATCCCACCGAACAGCAGCCTTTGACAGAGCTTTCCTTATCCGATCCTCCTCCCTTTGGAACTTTATACCTTCTTCCATATGTCGTTCCAATAATCATACAACCTCCAAATCCTGTATATTCCATCACCTGATATCCCTACAATTCCCAAAAAATCGGAAATAGTAAGGGATCAGTTTTGAGTTGGAATTCTCTTCATTCGATGAATGAATGATGCTCTTCAATGTACACTTGTATGTGTGTGTGATTATGTATGTACATATATATGAGTGTGTGCAATTTAAACCATGTACATATGTATTTGTTCAGTCGCGAATCATCTCATAAATTAAAATTAGAATCTCGGAGATCTAGTTCACATTTTGTTACCTTGGCGACAGATAAAAAAGGGACTTTGTTTCCCTCACTCCAAGCTATCGACATCTCTCCACTCTTCTCGACTGAAGCCAAAACCTAACCTCGCCGTTCACTCCAGGACATTGATGATATTCGGCCATAGCCCTAGATCGCCTAGCAAAAGGTTATATAAGGTACTAGATTGCCGAGCAACCAGATATTGCCAGAACAAGGGTAGTAAGTCTCCATCTCCAACTGTAAGTTCTCTTTCATTCAACCTTCAAAAGACTATACAATTTGTCGCCCAGTGTTGGTGTTTAGTTTATAACAAAATCATTCCTAGTTGAAAATTCATATTTAATAGTTTCTCAGCCTCTCCTGTAAAAACTAACCATTCATTCCTTTTGTATACATCTATAAACGATAATTTCTTTATTTTTCTTATTTGTAAAACATGGATAACCTGTAATTATATTTAGATTTAATAAACTCTCCCACATGTTTCAGTATCTGGCTAATTATTTAAAATCCCCGACTCTATTTTACTGTTATATTTTATTATTTATCTTTTTTTATATTCAGCCTAATCACGCCCGTACAGTATTAATATCATCTAGTTAGCTATTAGGAAAAAAAATACATAAAGTGATTAAATGTAAATCTCTGATAGTATTGTTTAATTGTTCTTTTTCCTTTCTTTCTTCCCCACGATGGGGCCAGCTGACGTTCACGTGCCAATTTCAATTCTTCCCACTTGGCTGTTTACTCTTCCGTCCCTTCCAATATTCCTTCATCCATTCCCTATGGTGTTTCTTTCTGTCTTCAGACCATCTCACCCCAGGTTTCTTTTTGCCTCTTCCCTGGAATCCTTCCATACTCAAGATCTTCTTTCTAAAAATCTCTCTGTCCATAGTGTCGTCTTCCCTTATCTTGTTTCTTTTCAAATCCTTCTTTACCTCTCGAATCCAGCTAATTGTTGAGTTTTTCTCCCGAAGGTACTTGAATATCCTTTACGTTAATCTCGAATCATCCATTCTGAAAACATGTCCATATATTGTTAGTGGAGGTAATTCACATTTTTTTGTGTGTCATTATATTTTTTAATTTATTTTTTATTATTTCTCACTTACTAGATTACTTGTAATAATTAATTAAATGTAATTATTTTACACTCTAAGGCATAATTGCTTACAACACCTATATGTCATAAACCTTTTATTTAACATATTAGTTGCAGAATGAAGATGTTCAAGAGACAGTTACAGTCTAATGCTAAAATATATAATAATAAATTTGGGCTTATGTTAAGAAGATTAAACTTTCAAGAAATAGCAGGAGCATCTTACGTCCTCAAGGAAATTTTTACCAGGATCGCCAACGAGATCCCAGGAATTAGTAATAAATTAAGGTAAAGCTTTAAACCTCTTTATTGTGCAAATTCCTGATAATGCATAAATAACAATATTTTATATTAAAAATATTACCCGTTTCGTAAATGTATTCACGGACAACACACGACCATGTCCATCACACAGCCAGACACCATTTTTATTAGAAGTAAATTTTTGGATCAGTATAATATTGATGGTAGTAATATTATGGTTTCCCGTGATAATGATTGTCAAAAGTTTTTTTTTAACTTATGACTTGCCTCATTTTACGCCGCAATCTTAGACTACATCTATAATATTTTCTAAATTAGACATTACCTGTTTTTGTTAATATGGCAAATTTGACTTGAAAACCTTCATAGTAGATAATATTAGTAAATTAGTAATAAATTTGATTCATTTACTTATGTTTTAGTTATTTATAATTTTAATAATTTTCTTTTCAGAGTTCAAAGGAACCGTACTCATGTGTTTTTCATGGAAAAGTTAAAGCGATATTTTGAAGAACTACATTTCATTATACTCCGACACTGGAAATGTTTAAAAGGTGTATTTTTGAATCCTGTTTATCAAAACCTATTCTTCGTTCAAGAGAACGACGCACTACCTAATATGGATTCCCTAAATGGTATTCTTCTGCTGTACAAATCATTGGTAAGTTATGTCTCAAAGGAATTCTTATCATGATTTAAACAGAAATTATGAAAGATAAAAAATGTAGCTATATGTTTATCATCAACTAATATTAATGATCAAATGATATGCAAAGCTGCCCTAAGGCAATTCGATAGCCTTTTAGAATTGTTTCGATAGCAAATACGTCTGCTTGAGATTTCCATCACTGGCAACTTTGATATGTTATATTTTTCCCAAATACATTTACAGGTTCCAACTTTATTGATGACTAACTGGGATAGCTGAAATGACAATGAAGATGATGAGCCGAAATACTTTGTTTTTGTTCAATTTGTCATAATGCTGAAAAAGTATGAATTAGGATATCCAAATAGGAAAAAAACTTAGTTGATCAATGTCTTCTTATGCCGCGAAATCTTAGTGTTCCAGAAGTTTTCACAAAATTGCGTATTACTATGAATGTCTATACTATTTAACTTAAAGCTAAAATCTAAATTTAATACATCCAGTGTATTATTATTAGAATGAATAAACTGTTTGAAAAATAATGGTCCAAATTGATCAAAGTTTTCTGTTATTACTAAAGCTGTCTACAGTTTAACAGCTAAAGTTTAAAAGCTAAATATTATCATATCCCTTGTCCAAATTTCGATATCTGGTTCCGAGGCACCTGTTTAGGCATAAAAGAAAAAAATTCCCAAGCACAAGGATGTTCGCGTTTGCGAGATTTCTCCTTGAATCTGAAATGATAAAAACAAAGCCAGCTTGCTGGAAGCTTTTTATTACTTCTGTTTGATGATATTATTATTAATTCTGTCTCTGCTGCTGCGGAAATCTGGAGGTTAGTATCTAGGAAACTTGCTCAGCGAGCTAATCTACCTTATCTTCCTAACTACTGTGTGAGGTAGAAGCTATGGAGGAAATATTCGCTGTAAGTTCGACTTCGACGAGTTGTGTTAATGCCCTTATAATACATTTTTATTAATTCAAAATATCTGCACTAAACTGTACATGCACAATATATTACCAATATTACCTCCAACATATTTAATGGAATAGCCTTATTAACATACAATCTCGGCAGGAGACCTGAGCGCAGTTGCAGTTGGACATAGTGCTGTTAAAGGCGTCCTTGGTAGGGCGCATCTCAAGGAGGGTCCTGAGTCCCATTCAAGGTGACACTAGTGTTTCATGGAACAGACTTAAGACCCGATTAAAAAAGCTATAGTTTTATTTATTAAAAGCGCAAAGGAAGCCGGGACAGTCCGGAGGCGAATTTGCCGAGAAACTCCTAGCTATGTATTGCAGTTTAGTTGGAAAGTCCGTGGAGACATTTGGCCAGACCGCAGCAAGCCAGCGTATGGATTTTGTAAATGGCATTCTAAGGTTCAGTTGAAACATAGGTCAACCGCCCTGGAATTCTGACAAGGACGATTTGACTTGTGCACATGAAATAATCGATTAACGAGAATGGAAGGGTATTCGATTCGGAAGCTCTTGAGAGCACCCGGGAGCCTCACAAGAATAGTGGAAAGACCTCAAGAAGAAAATACCTAAGTTCCACCTAGGCGCATTGGAGGAAAGAGGGTTTAATTTAAAACGACCTACGAGGGCACCCGAGGACCGTTGACGGAAACAAGAGAGTAGATGTTATGAGAGTTCTCAGACGGAGCACCTCGCAGCGCATTGCAACTTCACATAGTGTTATGAGCGTGGCTGGCGTAATCGTAAGGATTGATGACAGTTATGGTATGCCATAAAGATATGTTATACGAAACAAATTATTGTGATAACTATAGGCTTAATAAATGGTAGAGGGAAACTGCTTCCATTGGATAAAGTTTTGTACGGGAAAATAAAAAAGAAAGGTATAGCAGGTTAGATAAAAAAATAAAATCAACGAAATTTTCTGAAAACAGCCGGAAGGAAATTTTCTGAACACTACCGGAAGGAAATTTTCTGAAATCCTGCAACCATTGAGTAATGCTATCGATTACTCAACTAATACTGGTGTGGAAAGTCCCACTTTTCACTAGTGAGGAAAAGTAACAGTGACCTAGATCGAATTTGACAACCAGCACTCTGTTATTTTAAATGCTAAATGACGGTATTATAATATTATTCATTTTATATTCCTAAAATGTTAAAATAAATAATTTTATATTTAATTCAAGATTTTATTTATTCTGAAGCGATTTTATAGAAATATTTAATATAACCTTAAATGTATTAGAACCTTCACACATCGGAAATTTGGAGATCTAGCATTAAAACAGTGATTAGGCAACAAACAAAATAAAAAATGGAAATAGATAGTGATGAGTTCATAGAATTTACTTCTTCTTCTTATCTGGCATCACGACCCACATGATGAGTTAAAGCCTGTTCCAACAAGAATTGGCAGTCCTCTCTATTGCGCGCCACTGCCTTCCAATTTCTTACTCCAAGAAGCATTCTGGAGTCCGCAGCCACACAATCCTTCCAACGAAGCTTGGGACGTCCTACTCGCCTTGTACCATACACTTGGTGGGACATAATTTTTAATGGGGTATCGTCCTGGTTCATTCTCATAACATGACCAGCCCAGCGGAGTCGGACGAATTTGATGAAGGTGACAACATTGACGTCTTTATACACCACGCTTATTTCGGCATTTGTTCGTCTTCTCCAGGAACCCTGTTCACACACACCTCCATATATCCTGCGGAGCACTTTCCTTTCGAATCTCAAAAGGGCTTCTTGCTGGGCCTTCGTCATCGCCCAGCATTCTGAACCATATGTAAGCACAGATCTGATAAGCGTCTTGTATATCCTAGCTTTAGAGGCTTTGGACAATACGCTGCTCCTTATATGCTTTTGGAGTGCAAAGTACGTGCGGTTCGCGGAAAGAATGCGCCACTCTATTTCTTCTTTTATGTTATTTTTGTGGTTGACTTTGGATCCTAAGTAGATAAATGACTGAACTCGTTCGATTCGGTGTGAACCTATCTTTATACATCTTTCTGCACCTTCCTCTGGTTGGGTACTAATGTATTTCGTTTTATCAAAATTTATCCTTACCATACCAAGTATACCGCTGATTTTTCTAGTGCTTCAAAAGCCTCCTTCGCTGCGTTGAGAGATCTTCCTGCTATGTCCAGATCATCTACAAATCCCAATACTTGCGATGATTTGTTAATTAGAGTTCCTTCGGTCTGGATTCCCGATTCTCTAATTACCTTTATAGAATTTACTCCTCTATTCATGAAAGAACAGGCTGAACAGGCAATAAATCAACTTTTACCAAAAACATCTAAAGTCAGATATGAATATAATATAAATATAAATCAAGATATAATAATATACGTTTATTTTATTTTTGTATGTGTTATCAGAATATTATTTTCTAAATAATAATAGATACATTTTTCAATGAGTAAACCGTCCTAGAGTTATAATTTACATGGTTAGTAATAGAAAATTGTAAGAGATAGCGCTAGTGTAGTTTTAACAAATCTAAAGTTTCACCTTTAATTTCTTAATTTTTAAATGGTTGCAAGAAAAATGTAATATTTATAACGTGAGAAAAGTGCTTATAACACCCTCGTTTAATTATCACACTCGCCTTCGGCTCGTGTGGTAAAATGCACTAAAGTGACACTTTCCTCACTTGTCAAATAAAATAACTATTCTTCTTGAATAATATTAGTAGACCTTCAATAAATGGGGAAGAAAATGGTCCGGTTAGAGGGTAGAAAAATAATTTCTTAATTAGAGTTGAACTATTTATTTAAAGGCCCACATTGCGGGTCTTCTTCAGGGCTATATATATATATATATATTCAAGATACAAAACAATTAAAATGATTAATAAAATTTCTAAAAAAATAAATATAAAAATAATTCGGAAAAAAAAAACAGAAACACTTTATACCTCAAAAAGTGATTATACGTTATACTTTTACCTTACAATTTTGTAATTTCCTTCACCTCAATATATGGTGTGAGCTATTTTGATTTTTCATTAGTTGATATTTTTGAAAATTATGCTATACCTTAAGTTTCATTGTTGTTAGTTTATCTGTTTTCCTTAGTTTTTAACATTATTTGCCAAATCATCCTTCAATACTTTCTTTATTACTTATCAATATTCTCTTTGATTTATATCTATTTACATGGTTGGCCACCAGTCTCAATATTCATAAATAAATTGTACATCTGGGGTATGTAAGCACCAAAAGAATTATAATAAGTATAGTTTATTAATTCAATTTGAAATAAGATTAAATATTCAATACAGATATTTTTAGAGGCTTACTTAATGATTCAGATATAGATATAGAGGATTGCCATAAAATACATAACAGGAATTAAATTACACTTATATGTGAAACAGGGATAGATCAGGTCTAAAAGGTAGGTCTTTGCCAGGCCGGGTCGGGTCTTCTGCGCCCTGCATCCTCCGCCGGCTTCCGTCTTCCGCGCGATCTTCGCTCCTCCCTCCTTCTTCGGGATATTTGTAGCGAGTCCTCTCGGGATCGGGCTAAGAGAGTACCTTTCTCAGTGGAGTCCTCGACCCCCCTTTTCTTATCTCTTCAGCCACCTTGGCCATGAAGGCCTGACCCTTCTACCTGCGTGATCTACTTCTCGCAAACCAACATTGCTTTTTGTGTAAAACACATTCACTTTCATAATGCCGCCGCCACGGTACAATACATAGCATTTCCCTGGGGTTATTAGAAAAAGAAAAGATGTTGAACAATGCGAGACTTCTTTTCTTTTCCAGATGTCATCTCATACTACTTTTACGAACGTTTATAGTTTTATGACATGTATGGTATTTACATATTTACAGTTATTTTAGCTTCTATAAATGCGTACCGTACAATTACTCAAGTATTTACAAATAATTTGTTCGATAATATTCACAAGGTTACTTATTAGTATATTTTTACAATATTTTACTTACAAAATGCTATTAGATACACTGGTAATGAACTAGAATTAATAATGGTACATGATAAAATGAGTAACATATTCTGAAGTAATATGAAGTGTCACATTTGTTTTTACTATACATATTTCCATATTAAATCTTACCGTATTAGAGTACAAAAGCTGGTTATTTAAATGTTCTATTCTAGATAATAACTTCAATTACTAAGTTGATCATTAAATTGGGTAACAAGAGGAATACCTAATAAACCTTACACGAAAAATAATACCGCTAGTTTTGTTTAAATCAATAGTATCGACTGTATGAACCTAGCGTCTATATGTTTGTTCATTTAACGTCACTTTATGCTGCTATGGCTAATCGGACGATGCTACAGTGGGAGCTCTAAATTTTGCCTACCCAGGTTTAATTAGGATAGGGATTTTTAACGAGTACCTGACATCGTACAGGCTCGAGCGACTATATGTAATCTTACTAACATACTTTAATATCATTATTCAATAGTTATAGAGTATACAGACTTGTTATTGTGATGTTGAATTATAATATATAGTTCTAATACTAACTATAATAATTATTGTACAAAGAAAAATTATGTAATTAGTCACAAAAAGAAATAACATTAGCAAATCTTATTTGGCATAGGATAACATAGACATATTAAGGTAGAAAATCCTTAAAACCTAAAATCTTTTTTAAAACATCTTAATGAAAAGAAGGAACTAAATGCTAATCATTCTCTATAATACGTAAAACTAAAAATAAACTTTTGACTTCAACTGATAATAGACTTCTTTTTTTTTTTTATCACAGAGATTAGAGTACAATTCTTAACACAGATTACTTTCATTCGACGTGTTCTAATAAAAATGGCTAATTAAATATAACATTCGCTAACATTTATAGCCTTGAACTAAAGCTGTATTTAATACACATTAACTAAATATATATATTTAAATAAAATTTTCCTCAGTCCATTACACCACTCCCTCCTTTCCAAAAGAGGCGACCCTTCAGTTCTCGTGACACATCGGCCGTGGATATCTGCGCTGGTTAGAGAAGGTCCGTCTCCGCAGGCATGGGTGTCCCCGTATCTAGTGGTGGTATGCATCCTCGGCTCGGGTTCCTGTAATCAGACCTAGCTCAGGGGGAAGAGAAGCAGCCACAGTTAAAAAAAAAAAGCACAGTTCCCCAGTATTCCGATCTTATCCAGTTTCTGAGAGAAAAAAAATGACGGAACGAAAGGCTCCCTGGGGCTCCCGACCATAGCTCAACCACACCTTGCAGACCCAAGTCCCTTCCTACCCCACCTCCACCCGTGCCCAGGCCTCGTGGTCTGATGGGGGTCCACGCCTCTTTTTCTCACTGGGTTCGCTTTATTCGGTATTTTTGCAACCTACACCCCACACCTGACACCAAATTGTTACCTACGGGGGCAAAGGGGTGGGAGAGGACAGGGTATATTCGAGGACACATAAGGGAAACTGGGTGAAGAAATAAACCCCAAAACATTTATCTAACAAAATAAAGCGGTATTTTATTGAAATAAAAATTACATTCAACTATTATTGATAAGGCATTAATAAAATAACAATTACAGATTCATTCATCAATAAGGCATTAATAAAATAATAATTACAAATTCATTCATTAATAAACTAACAATTACAATTTAAACTGAAATTCCCAGTCAATAGGAAAAATAAAACTTTTAATTTATCATAAGATTCTCCGTCAATAACAGCACTAAACAATAACATATCAACTAGAATCATACACCAGATTCTCCATCAATACTCAGAATCCCTAAAACCAATAATAAAATAATAATATCCAATAAAAAATCGATCTATCATCTATAACAATAATCATATCCCTCATCTACAGTAATAACCATACACACTAATACTAATTACAACTTACACATTCCCCAACAGTAAGCATTACCTCATAACCAGTAATCAAATTAATAATTCCCAAACCAAACTCCATCTGTCATTTATAACAATAATCATATCCATCCTCTATAACAATATTCATATGCGCTGATAATAACTTACAACTTAAACATTCATCCTCAGTACTCATTATCTCATAACCATTACTAAAATTAATAATTTCCAAACAAAACTCGAACCATCATCTATAACAATAATCATATCCATCATCTACAATGATAAACATACACACTAATACTAATTACAACTTACACATTCACCTTCAGTACTCATTATCTCATAACCATTACTAAAATTAATAGGTTCCAAACAAAACTCGAATCATCATCTATAACAATAATCATATCCATCATCTACAATAATAAACATACACACTAATACTAATTAAAACTAACACATTCCCCATCAGTAACCATTACCTCATAACCAGTAATAAAACTAATAATTCCCGAATAAAACTCCATATGTCATCTATAACAATAATCATATCCATACTCTATAACAATATCCATATGGGCTAATAACAACTTATAACTTAAACATTCACCCTTAGTACTCATTTTCTCATAACCATTACTAAAATTAATAATTTCCAAACAAAACTCGATCTATCATCTATAACAATAATCATATCCCTCATCTATAATAATAACCATATGCACAAATACTAATTACAACTAACATATACACCCTCAGTACTCATTTTCTAATAACCATTATTAAAATTAATAATTTCCAAACAAAACTCGATCTATCATCTATAACAATAATCATATCCATCATCTACAGTAATAACCATACACACTAATACTAATTACAACTTACACATTCCCCATCAGTAATCATTACCTCATAACCAGTAAGAAAATTAATACTTCCCAAACAAAACTCGATCTGTAATCTATAAAATAACCATATCCATCCTCTATAACAATATTAAAATGCGCTAATAATAACTTACAACATAAACATTCACCCTCAGTACTAGAGTATTATCTCATAACCATTACTAAAATTAATAATTTCCAAACAAAACTCGAACCATCATCTATAACAATAATCATACACACTAATACTAATTACAACTTACACATTCCCCAACAGTAAGCATTACCACATAACCAGTAATCAAATTAATAATTCCCAAACCAAACTCCATCCGTCATTTATAACAATAATCATATCCATCCTCTATAACAATATTCATATGCGCTGATAATAACTTACAACTTAAACATTCATCCTCAGTACTCATTATCTCATAACCATTACTAAAATTAATAATTTCCAAACAAAACTCGAACCATCATCTATAACAATAATCATATCCATCATCTACAATGATAAACATACACACTAATACTAATTACAACTTACACATTCACCTTCAGTACTCATTATCTCATAACCATTACTACAATTAATAGGTTCCAAACAAAACTCGAATCATCATCTATAACAATAATCATATCCATCATCTACAATAATAAACATACACACTAATACTAATTACAACTAACACATTCCCCATCAGTAACCATTACCTCATAACCAGTAATAAAACTAATAATTCCCGAACAAAACTCCATATGTCATCTATAACAATAATCATATCCATCCACTGTAACAATATTCATATGGGATGATAACAACTTACAACTTAAACATTCACCCTCAGTACTCATTATCTCATAACCACTACTAAAATTAATAATTTCCAAACAAAACCCTTCACATGCGCTAATAACAACTTACAACTTAAACATTCCCCATCAGTAATCATTAACTCATAACCATTACTAAAATTAATAATTTCCAAACAAAACTCGAACCATCATCTATAACAATAATCATATCCATCATCTACAATAATAAACATATACACTAATACTAATTAAAACTTACACATTCCCCATCAGTAACCATTACCTCATAACCAGTAATCAAATTAATAATTCCCAAACAAATCTCCAACTGTCATCTATAACAATAATCATATCCATCCTCTATAACAATATCCATATGGGCTAATAACAACTTACAACATAAACATTCACCCTCATTACTCATTATCTCATAACCATTACTAAAATTAATAATTTCCAAACAAAACTCGAACCATCATCTATAACAATAATCATATCCATCATCTACAGTAATAACCATACACACTAATACTAATTGCAATTTACACATTCCTCATCAGTAATAATTACTTCATAACCAGTAATAAAATTAATAATTCCCAAACCAAACACCATCTGTCATCTATAACAATAATCATATCCATCCTCTATAACAATATTCATATGGGCTGATAAACACATACAACTTAAACATTCACCCTCAGTACTCATTATCTCATAACCATTACTAAAAATAATAATTTCCAAACAAAACTCGAACCATCATCTATAACAATATTCAAATGCGCTAATAACAACTTACAACTTAAACATTCACCCTCAGTACTCATTATCTCATAACCATTACTAAAATTAATAATTTCCAAACAAAACTCGAACCATCATCTATAACAATAATCATATCCATCATCTACAGTAATAACCATACACACTAATACTAATTGCAACTTACACATTCCTCATCAGTAATAATTACTTCATAACCAGTAATAAAATTAATAATTCCCAAACCAAACACCATCTGTCATCTATAACAATAATCATATCCATCCTCTGTAACAATATTCATATGGGCTGATAACAACTTACAACTTAAACATTCACCCTCAGTACTCATTATCTCATAACAATTACTAAAATTAATAATTTCCAAACAAAACTCGAACCATCATCTATAACAATAATCATATCCATCGTCTACAATAATAACCATATGCACAAATACTAATTACAACTAACATATACACCCTCAGTACTCATTTTCTAATAACCATTATTAAAATTAATAATTTCCAAACAAAACTCGATCTATCATCTATAACAATAATCATATCCATCATCTACAGTAATAACCATACACACTAATACTAATTACAACTTACACATTCCCCATCAGTAATCATTACCTCATAACCAGTAAGAAAATTAATACTTCCCAAACAAAACTCGATCTGTAATCTATAAAATAATCATATCCATCCTCTATAACAATATTAAAATGCGCTAATAATAACTTACAACATAAACATTCACCCTCAGTACTAGAGTATTATCTCATAACCATTACTAAAATTAATAATTTCCAAACAAAACTCGAACCATCATCTATAACAATAATCATACACACTAATACTAATTACAACTTACACATTCCCCAACAGTAAGCATTACCACATAACCAGTAATCAAATTAATAATTCCCAAACCAAACTCCATCCGTCATTTATAACAATAATCATATCCATCCTCTATAACAATATTCATATGCGCTGATAATAACTTACAACTTAAACATTCATCCTCAGTACTCATTATCTCATAACCATTACTAAAATTAATAATTTCCAAACAAAACTCGAACCATCATCTATAACAATAATCATACACACTAATACTAATTACAACTTACACATTCTCCATCAGTAATCATTACGTCATAACCAGTAATAAAACTAATAAATCCCGAACAAAACTCCATATGTCATCTATAACAATAATCATATCCATCCACTGTAACAATATTCATATGGGCTGATAACAACTTACAACTTAAACATACACCCTCAGTACTCATTATCTCATAACCATTACTTTTTTTTTTTCTTTTTTTTTTTTTTTTCGGTTGGCTCTACAGACCTTGTAGATCTTTCGCCGCCTTTACCAGCCTTCTCCACCTCTGTCTATCCTGGGCCGCTGATTTCCAGTCTGCTACATGTAGCTCTGCAGCATCTTTGTTGACCCTGTCAATCCATCTGGTCTTTGGCCTCCCACGTGGTCTCTTGCCAACTATTCCGGCATTCATAGTTGTGTAGAGGCGTCCTGACGGATCACTTCGAGCTACATGCCCCGCCCATCTTAGCCTTCTTGCTCTCATATCCTGAGATATCGCCTGACCAGTTTCCGTGTGCAATTCTTTATTGGTCCTTCTCCTCCATGAGTTAAGAGTCTCATCCCATACCGCTCCTGTTATCGTGCGAAGTATTTTTCTTTCGCATCTCTCTATTTTGCTTTCTAGGGTGCTGGTGAGAGCCCACGTTTCACAGCCGTATATCAGAATCGGCTTTATTACAGCATTATACACCCTTAATTTTAAATTTCTAGAGATGCTTCGGGATTTAAATACTCTTGAAAGAGCGAAGCATGCTCTATTTGCACTTGTTATACGCTGGTCTATCTCAGTCAGTAGGGCATTAGTTGAGGTTATTGTGGAGCCGAGGTATTTGAAGGTATCTACTTTCGGGAACGATTTGCGATCCACGCCGATGCTGTTTCTGGGGTGGACTTTACGGCTTACTATCATATATTTTGTTTTTTCCTCATTTACCTGTAAGCCGATTTGGTTTGCCTCTATCATAAGCACCTTAGCGAGTCTCTCGATATCCCTTTCATTACTTCCAAGGACTGCTATGTCATCGGCGTATGCAAGAATTTTATGTACCTTCCCAACGTGCACCCCACCATTCTCTCTTGATGTTGCTCTTATCACCTTTTCAAGGGCTATATTGAACAGTAAAGGTGAGAGTCCGTCTCCCTGTCTCAAACCAGTTCCAACTTCAAAGGCCTCAGACACATCTCCCTGTATCAGGACTCTGCATCGGGGGTCGTCTGCACACGCCTTCGTCAATCTCACCAACTTGCCGGGAATACCCAGCTCCGTCATGATCTTCCATAAACAGCTTCTGTCCAAGGAATCGTATGCTGCTTTGAAATCCACGAATAACGCGTGTACATCTTGATCTACTTCCCATCGTTTTTCGAGTACCTGTTTCAGAATGAATATCTGGTCTAGCGTACTCCTTCCTCTTCTGAATCCTGCTTGCTGGTCACCTGCCGTGTTTTCATAATACGGATATATTCGATTATGCAATATGTTGGTCATTACCTTATAGACAACAGGAAGGAGCGTTATGCCTCTGTAATTCCCACACTCGTATATGGACCCCTTTTTTAGGATAGGGCATATTAGACCTGTTTTCCAAGCCTCTGGTATTTTCTCTTTCTCCCATATCTTCTGGATTAGATCTAATAGTTTGGCTCTTATGGTTTCTCCTCCATCTTTGAACAACTCTGATGGAAGATTGTCCAATCCAGGAGCCTTTCTTCTTTTAAGCCTGTCGATTGCTATTTCTAAGTCCAGAATGTCAGGTTTTTCAACCTCTTGTGGGTCAAGATCCTCCTCGTGGTCCATGTCCTCTTCGTCCGTGTGTTCTACTTGGTTTAGAAGTTTCTGGAAATGTTCTCTCCAGATATTTAATACTTCTACTTTGGATGCCGTCAGTTTTCCATCTTTCCCTCGCATTTGAGTGCTTCTAGCTCTAAATCCAGCCCTTTCCTTCCTGATATCTGCGTATAGTTCGCTTATATTTCCAGCCTGCCAGTTATCCTCAATATTTTTTAGTTTTTCCTTGAGGAATTCTCTTTTCGCTTTTCTTATTATTTTATTTGCTTTCGTCCTAGCAGCTGAGTATTTTTCTAGTGTAGCTGGATCAGCTTTGACTGCGTAGAGAACCTTTGATCTTCTTCTTTCTTCGACTGATTTTTCACATTCCTCCGTGAACCATATTTTGGGTTTCCGTTTTTCCTGAATCCCTATTATTTCCTTTGCTGTTTCTTTTAACTTGGACTCTATTGTCTCCCAATGTTGATCAATTGTGAGATTCTCTAGGTCCAAGGGTTCAAATTTATTTTTCAGCTCAATTTGGAATTTGTCTTTTAGCACAGGGTTTTTCAGGTTTTGGACTTCAAACTTTCTTCTTTCCATTTGGTACCCTATTTTATGGATTTGTTTCAGTCTCTGACATACTTTGATCCTGATCAGAGAATGGTCCGTATCACAGTCTGCTCCACGATAGCTTCTTACGTCTTGTATAGAGCTCCGATGTCTCTTATCTATCAGCACGTGGTCAATTTGGTTTCTAGCCCCTTTCGGGCTAACCCATGTATATTTGTGGATGTCCTTGTGTGGGAACATCGTGCTACTAACCACTAATCCCTTGCTTGCTGCCAGACTAATACATCGCACTCCATTGTCATTACTTGTTTTGTGGAGACTTTGGCTCCCAATAACGGGCCTAAAATGTGATTCACGACCTATTTTAGCGTTGAAGTCTCCTATAACTAATTTTATGTCATGCTTTTGAGACTGGTCCACTGCATTTTCTAGCTGATCGTAGAACTCGTCCTTCACCTCATCATCCTTGTCTTCTGTTGGTGCATATACGTTGATAATCGTGGTGTTAAACCATCGACCTCTGATTCGTAGAACACTAATTCTTTCATTAATCGGGGTGAAGTTAATCTCTGATTAGCTTGCAGCTGGGCTAACTATAAACCCAGTGCCAGCTGTACCGTTTTTGGTGTTTCTTCCGGTGTGAAACATTGTGTGACCATCAATTTTGGTTTCTCCACCTTCTGGCCATCTTACCTCCTGTATTGCTGTTATTGGTATATTGTACTTTTTGACTTCGTTAACTACCATTTGTGCGGCACCTGGTCTGTATAGACTCCGAATGTTCCATGATCCAATGTAAAGTCCGTTACACAAAGCCGGGGTCTTTGCCATGTTGAGACTGTCCGATTTTCCGAGGCTGCTATTAGGTTTCAAAATAATTATTTTTTTTACGGGGTAGGGTTATTGACCCTATGCCCAACCCCCAACCTGAAGGACCAGTGGCTGATTGCAGTCAGAAGACTGGGCGATGGGGCCGCCAACTCCCTACGCCATACCATTACTAAACCATTACTAAAATTAATAATTTCCAAACAAAACTCGAACCATCATCTATAACAATAATCATATCCATCATCTACAGTAATAACCATACACACTAATACTAATTGCAACTTACAAATTCCTCATCAGTAATAATTACTTCATAACCAGTAATAAAATTAATAATTCCCAAACCAAACACCATCTGTCATCTATAACAATAATCAAATCCACCCTCTATAACAATATTCATATGGGCTGATAAACACATACAACTTAAACATTCACCCTCAGTACTCATTATCTCATAACCATTACTAAAAATAATAATTTCCAAACAAAACTCGAACCATCACCTATAACAATAATAATATCCATCATCTACAATAATAAACATACACACTAATACTAATTACAACTAACACATTCCCCATCAGTAATCATTACGTCATAACCAGTAATCAAATTAATAATTCCCAAACTAAACTCCATCTGTCATCTATAACAATAATCATAATCATCCTCTATAACAATATTCACATGCGCTAATAATAACTTACAACATAAACATTCACCCTCAGTACTCATTATCTCATAACCATTACTAAAATTAATAATTTCCAAACAAAACTCGAACCATCATCTATAACAATAATCATATCCATCATCTACAATAATAAACATACACACTAATACTAATTAAAACTTACACATTCCCCATCAGTAACCATTACCTCATAACCAGTAATCAAATTAATAATTCCCAAACAAATATCCATCTGTCATCTATAACAATAATCATATCCATCCTCTATAACAATATCCATATGTGCTAATAACAACTTACAACTTAAACATTCACCCTCAGTACTCATTATCTCATAACCATTACTAAATATAATAATTTCCAAACAATACTCCATCTGTCATCTATAACAATAATCATATCCATCCTCTATAACAATATTCACATGCGCTAGTAACAACTTACAACTTATACATTCCCCATCAGTAATCATTACCTCATAACCAGTAATAAAATTAATAATTCCCAAACAAAACTCGATCTGTTATCTATAACAATAATCATAGCCATCCTCTATAACAATATTCATATGGGCTGATAAACACATACAACTTAAACATTCACCCTCAGTACTCATTATCTCATAACCATTACTAAAAATAATAATTTCCAAACAAAACTCGAACCATCATCTATAACAATAATAATATCCATCATCTACAATAATAAACATACACACTAATACTAATTACAACTAACACATTCCCCATCAGTAATCATTACCTCATAACCAGTAATCAAATTAATAATTCCCAAACTAAACTCCATCTGTCATCTATAACAATAATCATAATCATCCTCTATAACAATATTCACATGCGCTAATAATAACTTACAACATAAACATTCACCCTCAGTACTCATTATCTCATAACCATTACTAAAATTAATAATTTCCAAACAAAACTCGAACCATCATCTATAACAATAATCATATCCATCATCTACAACAATAAACATACACACTAATACTAATTAAAACTTACACATTCCCCATCAATAACCATTACCTCATAACCAGTAATAAAATTAATAATTCCCAAACAAATCTCCATCTGTCATCTATAACAATAATCATATCCATCCTCTATAACAATATTCACATGCGCTAATAACAACTTACAACTTATACATTCCCCATCAGTAATCATTACCTCATAACCAGTAATAAAATTAATAATTCCCAAACAAAACTCGATCTGTTATCTATAACAATAATCATAGCCATCTTCTATAACAATATTCATATGCGCTAATAACAACTTACAACTTAAACATTCACCCTCAGTACTCATTATCTCATAACCATTACTAAAATGAATAATTTCCAAACAAAACTCGAACCATCATCTATAACAATAATCATATCCATCATCTACAATAATAAACATACACACTAATTCTAATTAAAACTTACACATTCCCCATCAGTAACCATTACCTCATAACCACTAATAAAATTAATAATTCCCAAACAAAACTCCATCTGTCATCTATAACAATAATCATATCCATCCTCTATAACAATATTCACATGCGCTAATAACAACTTACAACTTAAACATTCACACTCAGTACTCATTATCTCATAACCATTACTAAAATGATTAATTTCCAAACAAAACTCAAACCATCATCTATAACAATAATCATATCCATCATCTACAGTAATGACCATACACACTAATACTAATTACAACTTACACATTCTCCATCAGTAATCATTACCTCATAACCAGTAATCAAATTAATAGTTCCCAACCAAAACTCGATCTGTCATCTATAACAATAATCATATCCATCCTCTATAACAATATTCATATGCGCTAATAACAACTTACAACTTCAACATTCACACTCAGTACTCATTATCTCATAACCATTACTAAACTGATTAATTTCCAAACAAAACTCGAACCATCATCTATAACAATAATCATATCCATCATCTACAATAATAAACATACACACTAATTCTAATTAAAACTTACACATTCCCCATCAGTAACCATTACCTCATAACCAGTAATCAAATTAAAAATTCCCAACCAAAACTCGATCTGTCATCTATAACAATAATCATATCCATCCTCTATAACAATATTCATATGCGCTAATACCAACTTACAACTTAAACATTCACCCTCAGTATTCATTATCTCATAACCATTACTAATATTAATAATTTCGAAATAATACTAGAACCATCATCTATAACAATAATCACATCCATCATCTACAATAATAAACATACACACTAAAACTAATTACAAGTTACACATTCCCCATCAGTAATCATTACCTCATAACCAGTAATAAAATTAATAATTCCCTAACAACACTCCATCTGTCATCTATAACAATAATCATATCCATCCTCTATAACAATATTCATATGGGCTGATAACAACTTACAACTTAAACATTCACCCTCAGTACTCATTATCTCATAACCATTACTAAAATTAATAATTTCCAAACAAAACTAGAACCATCATCTATAACAATAATCACATCCATCATCTACAATAATAAACATACACACTAACACTAATTACAACTTACACATTCCCCATCAGTAATCATTACCTCATAACCAGTAATAAAACTAATAATTCCCAAACAAAACTCGATCTGTCATCTACAACAATAATTATATCCATCTTAGACAATAATAAACATATACACTAATACTAATTACAACTTAAACATTCTCCATCAGTTATCATTACCTCATAACCAGTAATCAAATTAATAGTTCCCAACCAAAACTCGATCTGTCATCTAAAACAATAATCATATCCATCCTCTATAACAATATTCATATGCGCTAATACCAACTTACAACTTAAACATTCACCCTCAGTATTCATTATCTCATAACCATTACTAAAATTAATAATTTCCAAATAAAACTAGAACCATCATCTATAACAATAATCACAACCATCATCTACAACAATAAACATACACACTAACACTAATTACAACTTACACATTCCCCATCAGTAATCATTACCTCATAACCAGTAATAAAATTAATAATTCCCAAACAAAACTCGATCTGTTATCTATAACAATAATCATAGCCATCTTCTATAACAATATTCATATGCGCTAATAACAACTTACAACTTAAACATTCACCCTCAGTACTCATTATCTCATAACCATTACTAAAATGAATAATTTCCAAACAAAACTCGAACCATCATCTATAACAATAATCATATCCATCATCTACAATAATAAACATACACACTAATTCTAATTAAAACTTACACA